>CM076148.1:14927500-15152500 GCA_038025085.1 Tetragonia tetragonoides | reverse complement strand
TTTAATTTTTATGTAGCCTTATTTAAAACGCTGTTTAGAATCAGAAAACACTAGTATAAAAGATTTCGGGAGACGTGTTGTGTTTTAAGTAGAAACCTTTGATTTTCGAATAAAAGAGACACACGAAAAGTGAGAAATGATTGTAAGAACATGGTTAAAACAAATATTGTGCAATAGTTTGATGGGTGCGATCATAGCGGCACTAATGCACCGGATCCCATCAGAACTCCGCAGTTAAGCGTGCTTGGGCGAGAGTAGTACTAGGATGGGTGACCTCCTGGGAAGTCCTCGTGTTGCACCCCTTTTTAAATCTTCATTTTTTCAAAATTTTTTATTTTTATTTTTTTTATTTTTATGCTGCCTTATTTAAAACGATGTTTAGAATCAGATAACACTAGTATAAAAGATTTCGGGAGAAGTGTTGTGTTTTATGTACAAACCTTTGATTTTCGAATAAATGAGACACACGAAAAGTGAGAAATGGCTGTAAGAACAAGGTTAAAACAAATATTCTGCAATAGATTGATAGGTGCTATCATACCAGCACTAATGCATCGGATCCCATCAGAATTCTGCAGTTAAGCGTGCTTGAGCGAGAGTAGTACTAGGATGGGTGACCTCCTGGGAAGTCCTCGTGTCGCCCCGTTTTAAATCTTCATTTTTTTAAATTTTATTTTATTTTTTTAATTTTTATGTACCCTTATTTAAAACGCTCTTTAGAATCAGAAAACACTAGTATAAAAGATTTCGGGAGACGTGTTGTGTTTTAAGTAAAAACCGTTGATTTTCGAATAAAAGAGACACACGAAAAGTGAGAAATGGCTGTAAGAATAAGGTTAAAACAAATATTGTGCAATAGTTTGATGTGTGCGATCATACCAGCACTAATGCACCGGATCCCATCAGAACTCCGCAGTGAAGCGTGCTTGTGCGAGAGTAGTACTAGGATGGGTGATCTCCTGGGAAGTCCTCGTGTTGCATCCCTTTTTAAATCTTCATTTTTTTAAATTTTTATTTTTATTTTTTTTTTATTTTTATGCAGCCTTATTTAAATCGATGTTTAGAATCAGATTACACTAGTATAAAAGATTTCGGGAGACGTGTTGTGTTTTATATACAAACCGTTGATTTTCGAATAAAAGAGACACACGAAAAGTGAGAAATGGCTGTAAGAACAAGGTTAAAACAAATATTCTGCAATAGATTGATGGGTGCTATCATACCAGCACTAATGCACCGGATCCCATCAGAATTCTGCAGTTAAGCGTGCTTGAGCGAGAGTAGTATTAGGATGGGTGACCTCCTGGGAAGTCCTCGTGTTGCACCCTTTTTTAAATCTTCATTTTTTTAAATTTTTTTTATTTTTTTAATTTTTATTTAAAACGCTGTTTAGAATCAGAAAACACTAGTATAAAAGATTTCGGGAGACGTGTTGTGTTTTAAGTACAAACAGTTGATTTTCGAATAAAAGAGACACACGAAAAGTGAGAAATGGCTGTAAGAACAAGGTTAAAACAAATATTCTGCAATAGATTTTTGGTGCTATCATACCAGCACTAATGCACCGGATCCCATCAGAATTCTGCAGTTAAGCGTGCTTGAGCGAGAGTAGTACTAGGATGGGTGACCTCCTGGGAAGTCCTCGTGTCGCCCAGTTTTAAATCTTCATTTTTTAAAATTTTTATTTTATTTTTTTTTAATTTTTATGTACCTTTATTTAAAACGTTGTTTAGAATAAGAAAACACTAGTATAAAAGATTTCGGGAGACGTGTTGTGTTTTAAGTAGAAACCGTTGATTTTCAAATAAAAGAAACACACGAAAAGTGAGAAATGGCTATAAGAACAAGGTTAAAACAAATATTGTGCAATAGATTGATGGGTGCGATCATACCAGCACTAATGCACCGGATCCCATCAGAACTCCGCAGTGAAGCGTTCTTGGGCGAGAGTAGTACTAGGATGGGTGACCTCCTGGGAAGTCCTCGTGTTGCACCCTTTTTTAAATCTTCATTTTTTTTAATTTAATTTTATTTTTTTAATTTTTATTTACCCTTATTTAAAACGCTGTTTAGAATCAGAAAACACTAGTATAAAAGATTTCGGGAGACGTGTTGTGTTTTAAGTAAAAACCGTTGATTTTCGAATAAAAGAGACACACGAAAAGTGAGAAATGGCTGTAAGAACAAGGTTAAAAAAAATATTGTGGAAAAGATTGATGGGTGCGATCATACCAGCACTAATGCACCGGATCCCATCAGAACTCCGCAGTTAAGCGTGCTTGGGCGAGAGTAGTACTAGGATGGGTGACCTCCTGGGAAGTCCTCGTGTTGCACCCCTTTTTATTCTTCATTTTTTTAAATGTTTTTTTATTTTTATGTAGCCTTATTTAAAACGCTGTTTAGAATCAAAAAACACTAGTATAAAAGATTTCGGGAGACATGTTGTGTTTTAAGTACAAACCGTTGATTTTCGAATAAAAGAGACACACGAAAAGTGAGAAATGACTGTAAGAACAAGGTCAAAACAAATATTGTGCAATAGTTTGATGGGTGCGATCATACCAGCACTAATTCACCGGATCCCTTCAGAACTCTGCAGTTAAGCGTGCTTGGGCGAAAGTAGTACTAGGATGGGTGACCTTCTGGGAAGTCCTCGTGTTGCACCCTCTTTTAAATCTTCATTTTTTTAAATTTTTTTTTTTTTTAATTTTTATGTAGCCTTATTTAAAACGCTGTTTAGAATCAGAAAACACTAGTATAAAAGATTTCGGGAGACGTGTTGTGTTTTAAGTACAAACCGTTGATTTTCGAATAAAAGAGACACACGAAAAGTGAGAAATGGCTGTAAGAACAAGGTTAAAACAAATATTGTGCAATAGATTGATGGGTGCGATCATACCAGCACTAATGCACCGGATCCCATCAGAACTCCGCAGTTAAGCGTGCTTGGGCGAGAGTAGTACAAGGATGGGTGACCTCCTAGGAAGTCCTCGTGTTGCACCCTTTTTTAAATCTTTATTTTTTAAAATTTTTTTTATTTTTTTAATATTTATTTGAAACGCTGTTTAGAATCAGAAAACACTAGTATAAAAGATTTCGGGAGACATGTTGTGTTTTAAGTAGAAACCGTTGATTTTCGAATAAAAGAGACACCCGAAAAGTGAGAAATGGCTGTAAGAACAAGGTTAAAACAAATATTGTGCAATAGATTGATGGGTGCGAACATACCAGCACTAATGCACCGGATCCCATCAGAACTCCCCAATTAAGCGTGCTTGGGCGAGAGTAGTACTAGGATGGGTGACCTCTTGGGAAGTCCTCGTGTTGCATCCCCTTTTAAATCTTTATTTTTTTAAATTTTTATTTTATTTTTTTTTATTTTTATGTACCCTTATTTAAAATGCTGTTTAGAATCAGAAAACACTAGTATAAAAGATTTCGGGAGACGTGTTGTGTTTTATGTACAAACCGTTGATTTTCGAATAAAAGAGACACACGAAAAGTGAGAAATGGCTGTAAGAACAAGGTTAAAACAAATATTCTGCAATAGATTGATGGGTGCTATCATACCAGCACTAATGCACCGGATCCCATCAAAATTCTGCAGTTAAGCGTGCTTGAGCGAGAGTAGTACCAGGATGGGTGACCTCCTGGGAAGTCCTCGTGTCGCACCCGTTTTAAATCTTCATTTTTTTAAATTTTATTTTATTTTTTTAATTTTTATGTACCCTTATTTAAAACGCTGTTTAGAATCAGAAAACACTAGTATAAAAGATTTCGGGAGACGTGTTGTGTTTTAAGTAAAAACCGTTGATTTTCGAATAAGAGAGACACACGAAAAGTGAGAAATGACTGTAAGAACATGGTTAAAACAAATATTGTGGAAAAGATTGATGAGTGCGATCATACCAGCACTAATGCACCGGATCCCATCAGAACTCCGCAGCTAAGCGTGCTTGGGCGAGAGTAGTACTAGGATGGGTGACCTCTTGGGAAGTCCTCGTGTTGCACCCCTTTTTATACTTCATTTTTTAAAATGTTTTTTTTTTTATTTTTATGTAGCCTTATTTAAAACGCTGTTTAGAATCAGAAAACACTAGTATAAAAGATTTCGGGAGACGTGTTTTGTTTTAAGTACAAACCGTTGATTTTCGAATAAAAGAGACACACGAAAAGTGAGAAATGACTGTAAGAACAAGGTTAAAACAAATATTCTGCAATAGATTGATGGGTGCGATCATACCAGCACTAATGCACCGGATCCCATCAGAATTCTGCAGTTAAGCGTGCATGAGCGAGAGTAGTACTAGGATGGGTGACCTCCTGGGAAGTCCTCGTGTTGCACCCTTTTTTAAATCTTCATTTTTTTTTTTACTTTTTTTTTTTTTTTTTTTTTTTTTATGTAGCCTTATTTAAAACGCTGTTTAGAATCAGAAAATACTAGTATAAAAGTTTTCGGGAGACGTGTTGGATTTTACGTTCAAACCGATGATTTTCGAATTAAAGAGACACACGAAAAGTGAGAAATGGCTGTAAGAACAAGGTTAAAACAAATATTGTGCAATAGATTGATGGGTGCGATCATACCAGCATTAATGCACCGGATCCCATCAGAATTCCGCAGTTAAGCGTGCTTGTGCGAGAGTAGTACTAGGATGGGTGACCTCCTGGGAAGTACTCGTGTTGCACCATTTTTTAAATCTTCATTTTTTTCAATTTTATTTTATTTTTTTAATTTTTATGTAGCCTTATTTAAAACGCTGTTTAGAATCAGAAAACACTAGTATAAAAGATTTCGGGAGACGTGTTGTGTTTTAAGAAAAAGCCGTTGATTTTCGAATAAAAGAGACACACGAAAAGTGAGAAATGGCTGTAAGAACAAGGTTAAAACAAATATTGTGCAATAGATTAATGGGTGCGATCATACCAGCACTAATGCACCGGATCCCATCAGAACTCCGCAGTTAAGCGTGCTTGGGCGAGAGTAGTACTAGGATGGGTGACCTCCTGTGAAGTCCTCGTGTTGCACCCCTTTTTAAATATTAATTTTTTTGTTTTTTTAATTTTTATTTTGCCTTATTTAAAACGCTGTTTAGAATCAGAAAACACTAGTATAAAAGATTTCGGGAGACGTGTTGTGTTTTCAGAAAAAGCCGTTGATTTTCGAATAAAAGAGACACACGAAAAGTGAGAAATGGCTGTAAGAACAAGGTTAAAACAAATATTGTGGAAAAGATTGATGGTGCGATCATACCAGCACTAATGCACCGGATCCCATCAGAACTCCGCATTTAAGCGTGCTTGGGCGAGAATAGTACTAGGATGGGTGACCTCCTGGGAAGTCCTCGTGTTGCACCCTTTTTTAAATCTTCATTTTTTTTTTACTTTTATGTAGCCTTATTTAAAACGCTGTTTAGAATCAGAAAACACTAGTATAAAAGTTTTCGTGAGACGTGTTGGATTTTACGTACAAACCGATGATTTTCGAATTAAAGAGACATACGAAAAGTGAGAAATGGCTGTAAGAACAATGTTAAAACAAATATTGTGCAATAGATTGATGGGTGCGATCATACCAGCGCTAATGCACCGGATCCCATCAGAATTCGCAGTTAAGCGTGCTTGAGCGAGAGTAGTACTAGGATGGGTGACCTCCTGGGAACTCCTCGTGTTGCACCTTTTTTTAAATTTTATTTAATTTTTTTAATTTTTATGTAGCCTTATTTAAAACGCTGTTTAGAATCAGAAAACACTAGTATAAAAGATTTCGGGAGACGTGTTGTGTTTTAAGTAGAAACCGTTGATTTTCGAATAAAAGAGACACACGAAAAGTGAGAAATGACTGTAAGAACATGGTTAAAACAAATATTGTGTAATAGTTTGATGGGTGCGATCATACCAGCACTAATGCACCGGATCCCATCAGAACTCCGCAGTTAAGCGTGCTTGGGCGAGAGTAGTACTAGGATGGGTGACCTCTTGTGAAGTCCTCGTGTTGCACCCCTTTTTAAATATTAATTTTTTTGTTTTTTTTATTTTTATTTTGCCTTATTTAAAACGCTGTTTAGAATCAGAAAACACTAGTATAAAAGATTTCGGGAGACGTGTTGTGTTTTAAGAAAAAGCCGTTGATTTTCGAATAAAAGAGACACACGAAAAGTGAGAAATGGCTGTAAGAACATGGTTAAAAAAAATATTGTGGAAAAGATTGATGGTGCGATCATACCAGCACTAATGCACCGGATCCCATCAGAACTCCGCAGTTAAGCGTGCTTGGGCGAGAGTAGTACTAGGATGGGTGACCTCCTGGGAAGTCCTCGTGTTGCACCCTTTTTTAAATCTTCATTTTTTTTTTACTTTTATGTAGCCTTATTTAAAACGCTGTTTAGAATCAGAAAACACTAGTATAAAAGTTTTCGGGAGACGTGTTGGATTTTACGTACAAACCGATGATTTTCGAATTAAAGAGACATACGAAAAGTGAGAAATGGCTGTAAGAACAATGTTAAAACAAATATTGTCCAATAGATTGATGGGTGCGATCATACCAGCTCTAATGCACCGGATCCCATCAGAACTCCGCAGTTAAGCGTGCTTGGGCGAGAGTAGTACTAGGATGGGTGACCTCCTGGGAAGTCCTCGTGTTGCACCCTTTTTTAAATCTTCATTTTTTTTAATTTAATTTTATTTTTTAAATTTTTATTTACCCTTATTTAAAACGCTGTTTAGAATCAGAAAACACTAGTATAAAAGATTTCGGGAGACGTGTTGTGTTTTAAGTAAAAACCGTTGATTTTCGAATAAAAGAGACACACGAAAAGTGAGAAATGGCTGTAAGAACAAGGTTAAAAAAAATATTGTGGAAAAGATTGATGGGTGCGATCATACCAGCACTAATGCACCGGATCCCATCAGAACTCCGCAGTTAAGCGTGCTTGGGCGAGAGTAGTACTAGGATGGGTGACCTCCTTGGAAGTCCTCGTGTTGCACCCCTTTTTATACTTCATTTTTTTAAATGTTTTTTTATTTTTATGTAGCCTTATTTAAAACGCTGTTTAGAATCAAAAAACACTAGTATAAAAGATTTCGGGAGACATGTTGTGTTTTAAGTACAAACCGTTGATTTTCGAATAAAAGAGACACACGAAAAGTGAGAAATGACTGTAAGAACAAGGTTAAAACAAATATTGTGCAATAGTTTGATGGGTGCGATCATACCAGCACTAATTCACCGGATCCCATCAGAACTCTGCAGTTAAGCGTGCTTGGGCGAAAGTAGTACTAGGATGGGTGACCTTCTGGGAAGTCCTCGTGTTGCACCCTCTTTTAAATCTTCATTTTTTTAAATATATTTTTTTTGTTTTAATTTTTTTGTAGCCTTATTTAAAACGCTGTTTAGAATCAGAAAACACTAGTATAAAAGATTTCGGGAGACGTGTTGTGTTTTAAGTACAAACCGTTGATTTTCGAATAAAAGAGACACACGAAAAGTGAGAAATGGCTGTAAGAACAAGGTTAAAACAAATATTGTGCAATAGATTGATGGGTGCGATCATACCAGCACTAATGCACCGGATCCCATCAGAACTCCGCAGTTAAGCGTGCTTGGGCGAGAGTAGTACAAGGATGGGTGACGTCCTAGGAAGTCCTCGTGTTGCACCCTTTTTTAAATCTTTATTTTTTTAAATTTTTTTTATTTTTTTAATATTTATTTGAAACGCTGTTTAGAATCAGAAAACACTAGTATAAAAGATTTCGGGAGACATGTTATGTTTTAAGTAGAAACCGTTGATTTTCGAATAAAAGAGACACCCGAAAAGTGAGAAATGGCTGTAAGAACAAGGTTAAAACAAATATTGTGCAATAGATTGATGGGTGCGAACATACCAGCACTAATGCACTGGATCCCATCAGAACTCCCCAATTAAGCGTGCTTGGGCGAGAGTAGTACTAGGATGGGTGACCTCCTAGGAAGTCCTCGTGTTGCATCCCCTTTTAAATCTTTATTTTTTTAAATTTTTATTTTATTTTTTTTATTTTTATGTACCCTTATTTAAAACGCTGTTTAGAATCAGAAAACACTAGTATAAAAGATTTCGGGAGACGTGTTGTGTTTTATGTACAAACCGTTGATTTTCGAATAAAAGAGACACACGAAAAGTGAGAAATGGCTGTAAGAACAAGGTTAAAACAAATATTCTGCAATAGATTGATGGGTGCTATCATACCAGCACTAATGCACCGGATCCCATCAAAATTCTGTAGTTAAGCGTGCTTGAGCGAGAGTAGTACCAGGATGGGTGACCTCCTGGGAAGTCCTCGTGTCGCACCCGTTTTAAATCTTCATTTTTTTAAATTTTATTTTCTTTTTTTAATTTTTAAGTACCCTTATTTAAAACGCTGTTTAGAATCAGAAAACACTAGTATAAAAGATTTCGGGAGACGTGTTGTGTTTTAAGTAAAAACCGTTGATTTTCGAATAAGAGAGACACACGAAAAGTGAGAAATGACTGTAAGAACATGGTTAAAACAAATATTGTGGAAAAGATTGATGAGTGCGATCATACCAGCACTAATGCACCGGATCCCATCAGAACTCCGCAGCTAAGCGTGCTTGGGCGAGAGTAGTACTAGGATGGGTGACCTCCTGGGAAGTCCTCGTGTTGCACCCCTTTTTATACTTCATTTTTTAAAATGTTTTTTTTTTATTTTTATGTAGCCTTATTTAAAACGCTGTTTAGAATCAGAAAACACTAGTATAAAAGATTTCGGGAGACGTGTTTTGTTTTAAGTACAAACCGTTGATTTTCGAATAAAAGAGACACACGAAAAGTGAGAAATGACTGTAAGAACAAGGTTAAAACAAATATTCTGCAATAGATTGATGGGTGCGATCATACCAGCACTAATGCACCGGATCCCATCAGAATTCTGCAGTTAAGCGTGCATGAGCGAGAGTAGTACTAGGATGGGTGACCTCTTGGGAAGTCCTCGTGTTGCACCCTTTTTTAAATCTTCATTTTTTTTTTTTACTTTTTTTTTTTTTTTTTTTTTTTATGTAGCCTTATTTAAAACGCTGTTTAGAATCAGAAAATACTAGTATAAAAGTTTTCGGGAGACGTGTTGGATTTTACGTTCAAACCGATGATTTTCGAATTAAAGAGACACACGAAAAGTGAGAAATGGCCGTAAGAACAAGGTTAAAACAAATATTGTGCAATAGATTGATGGGTGCGATCATACCAGCATTAATGCACCGGATCCCATCAGAATTCCGCAGTTAAGCGTGCTTGTGCGAGAGTAGTACTAGGATGGGTGACCTCCTGGGAAGTACTCATGTTGCACCATTTTTTAAATCTTCATTTTTTTCAATTTTATTTTATTTTTTTAATTTTTATGTAGCCTTATTTAAAACGCTGTTTAGAATCAGAAAATACTAGTATAAAAGATTTCGGGAGACGTGTTGTGTTTTAAGAAAAAACCGTTGATTTTCGAATAAAAGAGACACACGAAAAGTGAGAAATGGCTGTAAGAACAAGGTTAAAACAAATATTGTGCAATAGATTAATGGGTGCGATCATACCAGCACTAATGCACCGGATCCCATCAGAACTCCGCAGTTAAGCGTGCTTGGGCGAGAGTAGTACTAGGATGGGTGACCTCCTGTGAAGTCCTCGTGTTGCACCCCTTTTTAAATATTAATTTTTTTGTTTTTTTAATTTTTATTTTGCCTTATTTAAAACGCTGTTTAGAATCAGAAAACACTAGTATAAAAGATTTCGGGAGACGTGTTGTGTTTTAAGAAAAAGCCGTTGATTTTCGAATAAAAGAGACACACGAAAAGTGAGAAATGGCTGTAAGAACAAGGTTAAAACAAATATTGTGGAAAAGATTGATGGTGCGATCATACCAGCACTAATGCACCGGATCCCATCAGAACTCCGCATTTAAGCGTGCTTGGGCGAGAGTAGTACTAGGATGGGTGACCTCCTGGGAAGTCCTCGTGTTGCACCCTTTTTTAAATCTTCATTTTTTTTTTACTTTTATGTAGCCTTATTTAAAACGCTGTTTAGAATCAGAAAACACTAGTATAAAAGTTTTCGTGAGACGTGTTGGATTTTACGTACAAACCGATGATTTTCAAATTAAAGAGACATACGAAAAGTGAGAAATGGCTGTAAGAACAATGTTAAAACAAATATTGTGCAATAGATTGATGGGTGCGATCATACCAGCGCTAATGCACCTGATCCCATCAGAATTCGCAGTTAAGCGTGCTTGAGCGAGAGTAGTACTAGGATGGGTGACCTCCTGGGAACTCCTCGTGTTGCACCTTTTTTTAAATTTTATTTAATTTTTTTAATTTTTATGTAGCCTTATTTAAAACGCTGTTTAGAATCAGAAAACACTAGTATAAAAGATTTCGGGAGACGTGTTGTGTTTTAAGTAGAAACCGTTGATTTTCGAATAAAAGAGACACACGAAAAGTGAGAAATGACTGTAAGAACATGGTTAAAACAAATATTGTGTAATAGTTTGATGGGTGCGATCATACCAGCACTAATGCACCGGATCCCATCAGAACTCCGCAGTTAAGCGTGCTTGGGCGAGAGTAGTACTAGGATGGGTGACCTCCTGTGAAGTCCTCGTGTTGCACCCCTTTTTAAATATTAATTTTTTTGTTTTTTTTATTTTTATTTTGCCTTATTTAAAACGCTGTTTAGAATCAGAAAACACTAGTATAAAAGATTTCGGGAGACGTGTTGTGTTTTAAGAAAAAGCCGTTGATTTTCGAATAAAAGAGACACACGAAAAGTGAGAAATGGCTGTAAGAACATGGTTAAAACAAATATTGTGGAAAAGATTGATGGTGCGATCATACCAGCACTAATGCACCGGATCCCATCAGAACTCCGCAGTTAAGCGTGCTTGGGCGAGAGTAGTACTAGGATGGGTGACCTCCTGGGAAGTCCTCGTGTTGCACCCTTTTTTAAATCTTCATTTTTTTTTTTACTTTTATGTAGCCTTATTTAAAACGCTGTTTAGAATCAGAAAACACTAGTATAAAAGTTTTCGGGAGACGTGTTGGATTTTACGTACAAACCGATGATTTTCGAATTAAAGAGACATACGAAAAGTGAGAAATGGCTGTAAGAACAATGTTAAAACAAATATTGTGCAATAGATTGATGGGTGCGATCATACCAGCACTAATGCACCGGATCCCATCAGAACTCCGCAGTTAAGCGTGCTAAGTCCTCGTGTTGCACCCCTTTTCCATTCTTCATTTTTTTAAATTTTTTTAATTTTTTTATTTTTATGTAGCCTTATTTAAAACGCCGTTTAGAATCAGAAAACACTAGTATAAAAGATTTCGGGAGACGTGTTGTGTTTTAAGTAGAAACCGTTGATTTTCGAATAAAAGAGACACACGAAAAGTGAGAAATGACTGTAAGAACATGGTTAAAACAAATATTGTGTAATAGTTTGATGGGTGCGATCATACCAGCACTAATGCACCGGATCCCATCAGAACTCCGCAGTTAAGCGTGCTAAGTCCTCGTGTTGCACCCCTTTTCCATTCTTCATTTTTTTAAATTTTTTTAATTTTTTTATTTTTATGTAGCCTTATTTAAAACGCCGTTTAGAATCAAAAAACACTAATATAAAAGATTTCGGGAGACGTGTTGGGTTTTACGTACAAACCGTTGATTTTCGAATAAAAGAGACACACGAAAAGTGACAAATGGCTGCAAGAACAAGGTTAAAACAAATATTGTGCAATAGATTAATGGGTGCGATCATACCAGCACTAATGCACCGGATCCCATCAGAACTCCGCAGTTAAGCGTGCTTGGGCGAGAGTAGTACTAGGATGGGTGACCTCCTGTGAAGTCCTCGTGTTGCACCCCTTTTTAAATATTAATTTTTTAATTTTTTTTATTTTTATTTTGCCTTATTTAAAACGCTGTTTAGAATCAGAAAACACTAGTATAAAAGATTTCGGGAGACGTGTTGTGTTTTAAGAAAAAGCCGTTGATTTTCGAATAAAAGAGACACACGAAAAGTGAGAAATGGCTGTAATAACAAGGTTAAAACAAATATTGTGGAAAAGATTGATGGTGCGATCATACCAGCACTAATGCACCGGATCCCATCAGAACTCCGCAGTTAAGCGTGCTTGGGCGAGAGTAGTACTAGGATGGGTGACCTCCTGGGAAGTCCTCGTGTTGCACCCCTTTTTAAATCTTCATTTTTTTAAATTTTTATTTTTATTTTTTTTATTTTTATGCAGCCTTATTTAAAACGATGTTTAGAATCAGATAACACTAGTATAAAAGATTTCGGGAGACGTGTTGTGTTTTATGTACAAACCGTTGATTTTCGAATAAAAGAGACAAACGAAAAGTGAGAAATGGCTGTAAGAACAAGGTTAAAACAAATATTCTGCAATAGATTGATGGGTGCTATCATACCAGCACTAATGCACCGGATCCCATCAGAATTCTGCAGTTAAGTGTGCTTGAGCGAGAGTAGTACTAGGATAGGTGACCTCCTGGGAAGTCCTCGTGTTGCACCCTTTTTTAAATCTTCATTTTTTTTTTACTTTTTTTTATTTTTTATTTTATTTTTATGTAGCCTTATTTAAAACGCTGTTTAGAATCAACACTAGTATAAAAGTTTTCGGAAGACGTGTTTGATTTTACGTACTAACCGATGATTTTCGATTAAAGAGACATACGAAAAGTGAGAAATGGCTGTAAGAACAAGGTTAAAACAAATATTGTGCAATAGATTGATGGGTGCGATCATACCAGCGCTAATGCACCGGATCCCATCAGAATTCCGCAGTTAAGCGTGTTTGAGCGAGAGTAGTACTAGGATGGGTGACCTCCTGGGAAGTCCTCGTGTTGCACCTTTTTTAAATCTTCATTTTTTAAATTTTGTTTTATTTTTTTAATTTTTATGTAGCCTTATTTAAAACGCTGTTTAGAATCAGAAAACACTAGTATAAAAGATTTCGGGAGACGTGTTGTGTTTTAAGTAAAAACCGTTGATTTTCGAATAAAAGAGACACATGAAAAGTGAGAAATGGCTGTAAGAACAAGGTTAAAACAAATATTGTGGAAAAGATTGATGGGTGCGATCATACCAGCACTAATGCACCGGATCCCATCAGAACTCTGCAGTTAAGCGTGCTTGGGCGAGAGTAGTACTAGGATGGGTGACCTCCTTGGAAGTCCTCGTGTTGCACCCCTTTTTAAATCTTCAATTTTTAAATGTTTTTTTTATTTTTTTTATTTTGATGTAGCCTTATTTAAAACGCTGTTTAGAATCAGAAAACACTAGTATAAAAGATTTCGGGAGACGTGTTGTGTTTTAAGTACAAACCGTTGATTTTCGAATAAAAGAGACACATGAAAAGTGAGAAATGACTGTAAGAACAAGGTTAAAACAAATATTGTGCAATAGTTGGATGGGTGCGATCATACCAGCACTAATGCACCGGATCCCATCAGAACTCCGCAGTTAAGCGTGCTTGGGCGAGAGTAGTACTAGGATGGGTGACCTCCTGGGAAGTCCTCGTGTTGCACCCCTTTTTATACTTCATTTTTTTAAATGTTTTTTTATTTTTATGTAGCCTTATTTAAAACGCTGTTTAGAATCAGAAAACACTAGTATAAAAGATTTCGGGAGACGTGTTGTGTTTTATGTACAAACCGTTGATTTTCGAATAAAAGAGACACACGAAAAGTGAGAAATGGCTGTAAGAACAAGGTTAAAACAAATATTCTGCAATAGATTGATGGGTGCTATCATACCAGCACTAATGCACCGGATCCCATCAGAATTCTGCAGTTGAGCGTGCTTGAGCGAGAGTAGTACTAGGATAGGTGACCTCCTGGGAAGTCCTCGTGTTGCACCCTTTTTTAAATCTTCATTTTTTTTTTTACTTTTTTTTATTTTTTTTTACTTTTATGTAGCCTAATTTAAAACGCTGTTTAGAATCAGAAAATACTAGTATAAAAGTTTTCGGGAGACGTGTTGGATTTTACGTACAAACCGATGATTTTTGAATTAAAGAGACATACGAAAAGTGAGAAATGGCTGTAAGAACAAGGTTAAAACAAATATTGTGCAATAGATTGAAGGGTGCGATCATACCAGCGCTAATGCACCGGATCCCATCAGAATTCCGCAGTTAAGCGTGCTTGAGCGAGAGTAGTACTAGGATCGGTGACCTCCTGGGAAGTCCTCGTGTTGCACCCTTTTTTAAATCTTCATTTTTTTAAATTTTATTTTATTTTTTTAATTTTTATGTAGCCTTATTTAAAACGCTGTTTAGAATTAGAAAACACTAGTATAAAAGATTTCGGAAGACGTGTTGTGTTTTAAGTAGAAACCGTTGATTTTCGAATAAAAGAGACACACGAAAAGTGAGAAATGACTGTAAGAACATGGTTAAAACAAATATTGTGTAATAGTTTGATGGGTGCGATCATACCAGCACTAATGCACCGGATCCCATCAGAACTCCGTAGTTAAGCGTGCTTGGGGTAGAGTAGTACTAGGATGGGTGACCTTCTGGGAAGTCCTTGTGTTGCACCCCTTTTTCATTCTTCATTTTTTTAAATTTTTTTTAATTTTGTTATTTTTATGTAGCCTTATTTAAAACGCCGTTTAGAATCAAAAAACACTAATATAAAAGATTTCGGGAGACGTGTTGTGTTTTAAGTAAAAACCGTTGATTTTCGAATAAAAGAGACACACGAAAAGTGAGAAATGGCTGTAAGAACAAGGTTAAAACAAATATTGTGGAAAAGATTGATGGGTGCGATCATACTAGCACTAATGCACCGGATCCCATCAGAACTCTGCAGTTAAGCGTGCTTGGGCGAGAGTAGTACTAGGATGGGTAACCTCCTTGGAAGTCCTCGTGTTGCACCCCTTTTTAAATCTTCAATTTTTTAAATGTTTTTTTTATTTTTTTTATTTTTATGTAGCCTTATTTAAAACGCTGTTTAGAATCAGAAAACACTAGTATAAAAAATTTCGGGAGACGTGTTGTGTTTTAAGTACAAACCGTTGATTTTCGAATAAAAGAGACACATGAAAAGTGAGAAATGACTGTAAGAAAAAGGTTAAAACAAATATTGTGCAATAGTTGGATGGGTGCGATCATACCAGCACTAATTCACCGGATCCTATTAGAACTCCGTAGTTAAGCGTGCTTGTGCGAGAGTAGTACTAGGATGGGTGACCTCCTGGGAAGTCCTCGTGTTGCACCCTTTTTTAAATCTTCATTTTTTTAAATTTTTTTTATTTTTTTAATTTTTATGTAGCCTTATTTAAAACGCTGTTTAGAATCAGAAAACACTAGTATAAAAGATTTCGGGAGACGTGTTGTGTTTTAAGTACAAACCGTTGCTTTCGAATAAAAGAGACACACGAAAAGTGAGAAATGGCTGTAAGAACAAGGTTAAAACAAATATTGTGCAATAGATTGATGGGTGCGATCATACCAGCACTAATGCACCGGATCCCATCAGAACTCCGCAGTTAAGCGTGCTTGGGCGAGAGTAGTACTAGGATGGGTGACCTCCTGGGAAGTCCTCGTGTTGCACCTCTTTTTATATCTTCATTTTTTTAAATTTTTATTTTTATTTTTTTTATTTTTATGCAGCCTTATTTAAAACGATGTTTAGAATCAAATAACACTAGTATAAAAGATTTCGGGAGACGTGTTGTGTTTTATGTACAAACCGTTGATTTTCGAATAAAAGAGACACACGAAAAGTGAGAAATGGCTGTAAGAACAAGGTTAAAACAAATATTCTGCAATAGATTGATGGGTGCTATCATACCAGCACTAATGCACCGGATTCCATCAGAATTCTGCAGTTAAGCGTGCTTGAGCGAGAGTAGTACTAGGATGGGTGACCTCCTGGGAAGTCCTCGTGTCGCCCTGTTTTAAATCTTCATTTTTTTAAATTTTATTTTATTTTTTTAATTTTTATGTACCCTTATTTAAAACGCTCTTTAGAATCAGAAAACACTAGTATAAAAGATTTCGGGAGACGTGTTGTGTTTTAAGTAAAAACCGTTGATTTTCGAATAAAAGAGAAACACGAAAAGTGAGAAATGGCTGTAAGAACAAGGTTAAAACAAATATTGTGGAAAAGATTGATGGTGCGATCATACCAGCACTAATGCACCGGATCCCATCAGAACTCCGCAGTTAAGCGTGCTTGGGCGAGAGTAGTACTAGGATGGGTGACCTCCTGGGAAGTCCTCGTGTTGCACCCCTTTTTAAATCTTCATTTTTTTAAATTTTTATTTTTATTTTTTTTATTTTTATGCAGCCTTATTTAAAACGATGTTTAGAATCAGATAACACTAGTATAAAAGATTTCGGGAGACGTGTTGTGTTTTATGTACAAACCGTTGATTTTCGAATAAAAGAGACACACGAAAAGTGAGAAATGGCTGTAAGAACAAGGTTAAAACAAATATTCTACAACAGATTGATGGGTGCCATCATACCAGCACTAATGCACCGGATCCCATCAGAATTCTGCAGTTAAGCGTGCTTGAGCGAGAGTAGTACTAGGATAGGTGACCTCCTGAGAAGTCCTCGTGTTGCACCCTTTTTTAAATCTTCATTTTTTTTTACTTTTTTTTATTTTTTATTTTATTTTTATGTAGCCTTATTTAAAACGCTGTTTAGAATCAACACTAGTATAAAAGTTTTCGGAAGACGTGTTGGATTTTACGTACTAACCGATGATTTTCGATTAAAGAGACATACGAAAAGTGAGAAATGGCTGTAAGAACAAGGTTAAAACAAATATTGTGCAATAGATTGATGGGTGCGATCATACCAGCGCTAATGCACCGGATCCCATCAGAATTCCGCAGTTAAGCGTGTTTGAGCGAGAGTAGTACTAGGATGGGTGACCTCCTGGGAAGTCCTCGTGTTGCACCCTTTTTTAAATCTTCATTTTTTTAAATTTTGTTTTATTTTTTTAATTTTTATGTAGCCTTATATAAAACGCTGTTTAGAATCAGAAAACACTAGTATAAAAGATTTCGGGAGACGTGTTGTGTTTTAAGTAAAAACCGTTGATTTTCGAATAAAAGAGACACACGAAAAGTGAGAAATGGCTGTAAGAACAAGGTTAAAACAAATATTGTGGAAAAGATTGATGGGTGCGATCATACCAGCACTAATGCACCGGATCCCATCAGAACTCTGCAGTTAAGCGTGCTTGGGCGAGAGTAGTACTAGGATGGGTGACCTCCTTGGAAGTCCTCGTGTTGCACCCCTTTTTAAATCTTCAATTTTTAAATGTTTTTTTATTTTTTTTATTTTTATGTAGCCTTATTTAAAACGCTGTTTAGAATCAGAAAACACTAGTATAAAAGATTTCGGGAGACGTGTTGTGTTTTAAGTACAAACCGTTGATTTTCGAATAAAAGAGACACATGAAAAGTGAGAAATGACTGTAAGAAAAAGGTTAAAACAAATATTGTGCAATAGTTGGATGGGTGCGATCATACCAGCACTAATGCACCGGATCCCATTAGAACTCCGTAGTTAAGCGTGCTTGGGCGAGAGTAGTACTAGGATGGGTGACCTCCTGGGAATTCGTCGTGTTTCACCCTTTTTTAAATCTTCATTTTTTTAAATGTTTTTTTATTTTTATGTAGCCTTATTTAAAACGCTGTTTAGAATCAGAAAACACTAGTATAAAAGATTTCGGGAGACGTGTTGTGCTTTAAGTACAAACCGTTGATTTTCGAATAAAAGAGACACACGAAAAGTGGGAAATGACCGTAAGAACAAGGTTAAAACAAATATTGTGCAATAGTTGGATGGGTGCGATCATACCAGCACTAATGCACCGGATCCTATTAGAACTCCGTAGTTAAGCGTGCTTGTGCGAGAGTAGTACTAGGATGGGTGACCTCCTGGGAAGTCCTCGTGTTGCACCCTTTTTTAAATCTTCATTTTTTTAAATTTTTTTTATTTTTTTAATTTTTATGTAGCCTTATTTAAAACGCTGTTTAGAATCAGAAAACACTAGTATAAAAGATTTCGGGAGACGTGTTGTGTTTTAAGTACAAACCGTTGCTTTCGAATAAAAGAGACACACGAAAAGTGAGAAATGGCTGTAAGAACAAGGTTAAAACAAATATTGTGCAATAGATTGATGGGTGCGATCATACCAGCACTAATGCACCGGATCCCATCAGAACTCCGCAGCTAAGCGTGCTTGGGCGAGAGTAGTACTAGGATGGGTGACCTCCTGGGAAGTCCTCGTGTTGCACCCCTTTTTATACTTCATTTTTTTAAATGTTTTTTTATTTTTATGTAGCCTTATTTAAAACGCTGTTTAGAATTAGAAAACACTAGTATAAAAGATTTCGGGAGACGTGTTGTGTTTTAAGTACAAACCGTTGATTTTCGAATAAAAGAGACACACGAAAAGTGGGAAATGACCGTAAGAACAAGGTTAAAACAAATATTGTGCAATAATTTGATGGGTGCGATTATACCAGCACTAATGCACCGGATCCCATCAGAACTCCGCAGTTAAGCGTGCTTGGGCGAGAGTAGTTCTAGGATGGGTGACCTCCTGGGAAGTCCTCGTGTTGCATCCCTTTTTAAATCTTCATTTTTTTAAATTTTTATTTTTATTTTTTTTATTTTTATGCAGCCTTATTTAAAACGATGTTTAGAATCAGATAACACTAGTATAAAAGATTTCGGGAGACGTGTTGTGTTTTATGTACAAACCGTTGATTTTCGAATAAAAGAGACACACGAAAAGTGAGAAATGGCTGTAAGAACAAGGTTAAAACAAATATTCTGCAATAGATTGATGGGTGCTATCATACCAGCACTAATGCACCGGATCCCATCAGAATTCTGCAGTTAAGCGTGCTTGAGCGAGAGTAGTACTAGGATGGGTGACCTCCTGGGAAGTCCTCGTGTCGCCCCGTTTTAAATCTTCATTTTTTTAAATTTTATTTTATTTTTTTAATTTTTATGTACCCTTATTTAAAACGCTCTTTAGAATCAGAAAACACTAGTATAAAAGATTTCGGGAGACGTGTTGTGTTTTAAGTAAAAACCGTTGATTTTCGAATAAAAGAGACACACGAAAAGTGAGAAATGGCTGTAAGAACAAGGTTAAAACAAATATTCTGCAATAGATTGATGGGTGCTATCATACCAGCACTAATGCACCGGATCCCATCAGAATTCTGCAGTTAAGCGTGTTGAGCGAGAGTAGTACTAGGATGGGTGACCTCCTGGGAAGTCCTCGTGTTGCACCCTTTTTTAAATCTTCATTTTTTTAAATTTTTTTTTATTTTTTTAATTTTTATTTAAAACGCTGTTTAGAATCAGAAAACATTAGTATAAAAGATTTCGGGATACGTGTTGTGTTTTAAGTACAAACCGTTGATTTTCGAATAAAAGAGACACACGAAAAGTGAGAAATGACTGTAAGAACAAGGTTAAAACAAATATTGTGCAAAAGTTTGATAGGTGCGATCATACCAGCACTACTGCACCGGATCCCATCAGAACTCTGCAGTTAAGCGTGCTTGGGCGAGAATAGTACTAGGATGGGTGACCTCCTGGGAAGTCCTCGTGTTGCACCCCTTTTTAAATCTTCATATTTTAAAATTTTTATTTTTATTTTTTTTATTTTTATGTAGCCTTATTTAAAACGATGTTTAAAATCAGATAACACTAGTATAAAAGATTTCGGGAGACATGTTGTGTTTTATGTACAAACCGTTGATTTTCGAATAAAAGAGACACACGAAAAGTGAGAAATGGCTGTAAGAACAAGGTTAAAACAAATATTCTGCAATAGATTGATGGGTGCTATCATACCAGCACTAATGCACCGGATCCCATCAGAATTCTGCAGTTAAGCGTGCTTGAGCGAGAGTAGAACTAGGATGGGTGACCTCCTGGGAAGTCCTCGTGTCGCACCCGTTTTAAATCTTCATTTTTTTAAATTTTATTTTATTTTTTTAATTTTTATGTACCCTTATTTAAAACGCTGTTTAGAATCAGAAAACACTAGTATAAAAGATTTCGGGAGACGTGTTGTGTTTTAAGTAGAAACCGTTGATTTTCGAATAAAAGAGACACACGAAAAGTGAGAAATGCCTGTAAGAACAAGGTTAAAACAAATATTGTGCAATAGATTGATGGGTGCGATCATACCAGCACTAATGCACCGGATCCCATCAGAACTCCGCAGTTAAGCGTGCTCGGGCGAGAGTAGAACTAGGATGGGTGACCTCCTGGGAAGTCCTCGTGTTGCACCCTTTTTTAAATCTTCATCTTTTTAAATTTTTTTTATTTTTTTAATTTTTATGTAGCCTTATTTAAAACGCTGTTTAGAATCAGAAAACACTAGTATAAAAGATTTTGGGAGACGTGTTGTGTTTTAAGTAAAAACCGTTGATTTTCGAATAAAAGAGACACACGAAAAGTGAGAAATGACTGTAAGAACATGGTTAAAACAAATATTGTGTAATAGTTGGATGGGTGCGATCATACCAGCACTAATGCACCGGATCCCATTAGAACTCCGTAGTTAAGCGTGCTTGGGCTAGAGTAGTACGAGGATGGGTGACCTTCTGGGAAGTCCTCGTGTTGCACCCCTTTTTCATTCTTCATTTTTTTAAATTTTTTTTAATTTTTTTATTTTTATGTAGCCTTATTTAAAACGCCGTTTAGAATCAAAAAACACTAATATAAAAGATTTCGGGAGACGTGTTGTGTTTTAAGTAAAAACCGTTGATTTTCGAATAAAAGAGACACACGAAAAGTGAGAAATGGCTGTAAGAACAAGGTTAAAACAAATATTGTGGAAAAGATTGATGGGTGCGATCATACTAGCACTAATGCACCGGATCCCATCAGAACTCTGCAGTTAAGCGTGCTTGGGCGAGAGTAGTACTAGGATGGGTAACCTCCTTGGAAGTCCTCGTGTTGCACCCCTTTTTAAATCTTCAATTTTTTAAATGTTTTTTTATTTTTTTTTATTTTTATGTAGCCTTATTTAAAACGCTGTTTAGAATCAGAAAACACTAGTATAAAAGATTTCGGGAGACGTGTTGTGTTTTAAGTACAAACCGTTGATTTTCGAATAAAAGAGACACATGAAAAGTGAGAAATGACTGTAAGAAAAAGGTTAAAACAAATATTGTGCAATAGTTGGATGGGTGCGATCATACCAGCACTAATGCACCGGATCCCATTAGAACTCCGTAGTTAAGCGTGCTTGTGCGAGAGTAGTACTAGGATGGGTGACCTCCTGGGAAGTCCTCGTGTTGCACCCTTTTTTAAATCTTCATTTTTTTAAATTTTCTTTTATTTTTTTAATTTTTATGTAGCCTTATTTAAAACGCTGTTTAGAATCAGAAAACACTAGTATAAAAGATTTCGGGAGACGTGTTGTGTTTTAAGTACAAACCGTTGCTTTCGAATAAAAGAGACACACGAAAAGTGAGAAATGGCTGTAAGAACAAGGTTAAAACAAATATTGTGCAATAGATTGATGGGTGCGATCATACCAGCACTAATGCACCGGATCCCATCAGAACTCCTCAGTTAAGCGTGCTTGGGCGAGAGTAGTACTAGGATGGGTGACCTCCTGGGAAGTCCTCGTGTTGCACCCCTTTTTATACTTCATTTTTTTAAATGTTTTTTTATTTTTATGTAGCCTTATTTAAAACGCTGTTTAGAATCAAAAAACACTAGTATAAAAGATTTCGGGAGACGTGTTGTGTTTTAAGTACAAACCGTTGATTTTCGAATAAAAGAGACAGACGAAAAGTGGGAAATGACCGTAAGAACAAGGTTAAAACAAATATTGTGCTATAATTTGATGGGTGCGATTATACCAGCACTAATGCACCGGATCCCATCAGAACTCCGCAGTTAAGCGTGCTTGGGCGAGAGTAGTACTAGGATGGGTGACCTCCTGGGAAGTCCTCGTGTTGCATCCCTTTTTAAATCTTTATTTTTTTAAATTTTTATTTTTATTTTTTTTATTTTTATGCAGCCTTATTTAAAACGATGTTTAGAATCAGATATCACTAGTATAAAAGATTTCGGGAGACGTGTTGTGTTTTATGTACAAACCGTTGATTTTCGAATAAAAGAGACACACGAAAAGTGAGAAATGGCTGTAAGAACAAGGTTAAAACAAATATTCTGCAATAGATTGATGGGTGCTATCATACCAGCACTAATGCACCGGATCCCATCAGAATTCTGCAGTTAAGCGTGCTTGAGCGAGAGTAGTACTAGGATGGGTGACCTCCTGGGAAGTCCTCGTGTCGCCCCGTTTTAAATCTTCATTTTTTTAAATTTTATTTTATTTTTTTAATTTTTATGTACCCTTACTTAAAACGCTCTTTAGAATCAGAAAACACTAGTACAAAAGATTTCGGGAGACGTGTTGTGTTTTAAGTAAAAACCGTTGATTTTCGAATAAAAGAGAAACACGAAAAGTGAGAAATGGCTGTAAGAACAAGGTTAAAACAAATATTGTGGAAAAGATTGATGAGTGCGATCATACCAGCACTAATGCACCGGATCCCATCAGAACTCCGCTGTGAAGCGTGCTTGGGCGAGAGTAGTACTAGGATGGGTGACCTCCTGGGAAGTCCTCGTGTTGCATCCCTTTTTAAATCTTCATTTTTTTAAATTTTTATTTTTATTTTTTTTATTTTTATGCAGCCTTATTTAAAACGATGTTTAGAATCAGATAACACTAGTATAAAAGATTTCGGGAGACGTGTTGTGTTTTATGTACAAACCGTTGATTTTTGAATAAAAGAGACACACGAAAAGTGAGAAATGGCTGTAAGAACAAGGTTAAAACAAATATTCTGCAATAGATTGATGGGTGCTATCATACCAGCACTAATGCACCGGATCCCATCAGAATTCTGCAGTTAAGCGTGTTGAGCGAGAGTAGTACTAGGATGGGTGACCTCCTGGGAAGTCCTCGTGTTGCACCCTTTTTTAAATCTTCATTTTTTTAAATTTTTTTTATTTTTTTAATTTTTATTTAAAACGTTGTTTAGAATCAGAAAACACTAGTATAAAAGATTTCGGGAGACGTGTTGTGTTTTAAGTACAAACCGTTGATTTTCGAATAAAAGAGACACACGAAAAGTGAGAAATGACTGTAAGAACAAGGTTAAAACAAATATTGTGCAAAAGTTTGATGGGTGCGATCATACCAGCACTACTGCACCGGATCCCTTCAGAACTCTGCAGTTAAGCGTGCTTGGGCGAGAATAGTACTAGGATGGGTGACCTCCTGGGAAGTCCTCGTGTTGCACCCCTTTTTAAATCTTCATATTTTAAAATTTTTATTTTTATTTTTTTTATTTTTATGTAGCCTTATTTAAAACGATGTTTAGAATCAGATAACACTAGTATAAAAGATTTCGGGAGACATGTTGTGTTTTATGTACAAACCGTTGATTTTCGAATAAAAGAGACACACGAAAAGTGAGAAATGGCTGTAAGAACAAGGTTAAAACAAATATTCTGCAATAGATTGATGGGTGCTATCATACCAGCACTAATGCACCGGATTCCATCAGAATTCTGCAGTTAAGCGTGCTTGAGCGAGAGTAGAACTAGGATGGGTGACCTCCTGGGAAGTCCTCGTGTCGCACCCGTTTTAAATCTTCATTTTTTTAAATTTTATTTTATTTTTTTAATTTTTATGTACCCTTATTTAAAACGCTGTTTAGAATCAGAAAACACTAGTATAAAAGATTTCGGGAGACGTGTTGTGTTTTAAGTAGAAACCGTTGATTTTCGAATAAAAGAGACACACGAAAAGTGAGAAATGGCTGTAAGAACAAGGTTAAAACAAATATTGTGCAATAGATTGATGGGTGCGATCATACCAGCACTAATGCACCGGATCCCATCAGAACTCCGCAGTTAAGCGTGCTTGGGCGAGAGTAGAACTAGGATGGGTGACCTCCTGGGAAGTCCTCGTGTTGCACCCTTTTTTAAATCTTCATCTTTTTAAATTTTTTTTTTTTTTTTTATTTTTATGTAGCCTTATTTAAAACGCTGTTTAGAATCAGAAAACACTAGTATAAAATATTTCGGAAGACGTGTTGTGTTTTAAGTAAAAACCGTTGATTTTCGAATAAAAGAGACACACGAAAAGTGAGAAATGGCTGTAAGAACAAGGTTAAAACAAATATTGTAGAAAAGATTGATGAGTGCGATCATACCAGCACTAATGCACCGGATCCCATCAGAACTCCGCTGTGAAGCGTGCTTGGGCGAGAGTAGTACTAGGATGGGTGACCTCCTGGGAAGTCCTCGTGTTGCATCCCTTTTTAAATCTTCATTTTTTTAAATTTTTATTTTTATTTTTTTTATTTTTATGCAGCCTTATTTAAAACGATGTTTAAAATCAAATAACACTAGTATAAAAGATTTCGGGAGACGTGTTGTGTTTCATGTACAAACCGTTGATTTTCGAATAAAAGAGACACACGAAAAGTGAGAAATGACTGTAAGAACAAGGTTAAAACAAATATTCTGCAATAGATTGATGGGTGCTATCATACCAGCACTAATGCACCGGATCCCATCAGAATTCTGCAGTTAAGCGTGCTTGAGCGAGAGTAGTACTAGGATGGGTGACCTCCTGGGAAGTGCTCGTGTTGCACCATTTTTTAAATCTTCATTTTTTTAAATTTTTTTTATTTTTTTAATTTTTATTCAAAACGCTGTTTAGAATCAGAAAACACTAGTATAAAAGATTTCGGGAGACGTGTTGTGTTTTAAGTACAAACCGTTGATTTTCGAATAAAAGAGACACACGAAAAGTGAGAAATGACTGTAAGAACAAGGTTAAAACAAATATTGTGCAAAAGTTTGATGGGTGCGATCATACCAGCACTACTGCACCGGATCCCATCAGAACTCTGCAGTGAAGCGTGCTTGGGCGAGAATAGTACTAGGATGGGTGACCTCCTGGGAAGTCCTCGTGTTGTACCCCTTTTTAAATCTTCATATTTTAAAATTTTTATTTTTATTTTTATGCAGCCTTATTTAAAACGATGTTTAGAATCAGATAACATTAGTATAAAAGATTTCGGGAGACGTGTTGTGTTTTATGTACAAACCGTTGATTTTCGAATAAAAGAGACACACGAAAAGTGAGAAATGGCTGTAAGAACAAGGTTAAAACAAATATTCTGCAATAGATTGATGGGTGCGATCATACCAGCACTAATGCACCGGATCCCATCAGAACTCCGCAGTTAAGCGTGCTTGGGCGAGAGTAGAACTAGGATGGGTGACCTCCTGGGAAGTCCTCGTGTTGCACCCTTTTTTAAATCTTCATTTTTTTAAATTTTTTATTTTTTTTAATTTTTATTTAAAACGCTGTTTAGAATCAGAAAACACTAGTATAAAAGATTTCGGGAGACGTGTTGTGTTTTAAGTACAAACCGTTGACTTTCGAATAAAAGAGACACACGAAAAGTGAGAAATGACTGTAAGAACAAGGTTAAAACAAATATTGTGCAATAGTTTGATGGGTGCGATCATACCAGCACTAATGCACCGAATCCCATCAGAACTCCGCAGTGAAGCGTGCTTGGGCGAGAGTAGTACTAGGATGGGTGACCTCCTGGGAAGTCCTCGTGTTGCACCTTTTTTTGAATCTTCATTTTTAAATTTTTTTTTTTATTTTTTTAATTTTTATGTAGCCTTATTTAAAACGCTGTTTAGAATTAGAAAACACTAGTATAAAAGATTTCGGGAGACGTGTTGTGTTTTAAGTACAAACCGTTGATTTTCGAATAAAAGAGACACACGAAAAGTGAGAAATGACTTTAAGAACAAGGTTAAAACAAATATTGTGCAATAGTTTGATGGCTGCGATCATACCAGCACTAATGCACCGGATCCCATCAGAACTCTGCAGTCAAGCGTGCTTGGGCGAGAGTAGTACTAGGATGGGTGACCTCCTGGGAAGTCCTCGTGTTGCACTCCTTTTTAAATCTTCATTTTTTTAAATTTTTATTTTTATTTTTTTAATTTTTATGCAGCCTTATTTAAAACGATGTTTAGAATCAGATAACACTAGTATAAAAGATTTCGGGAGACGTGTTTTGTTTTATGTACAAACCGTTGATTTTCGAATAAAAGAGACACACGAAAAGTGAGAAATGGCTGTAAGAACAAGGTTAAAACAAATATTCTGCAATAGATTGATGGGTGCTATCATACCAGCACTAATGCACCGGATCCCATCAGAATTCTGCAGTTATGCGTGCTTGAGCGAGAGTAGTACTAGTTTGGGTGACCTCCTGGGAAGTCCTCGTGTCGCACCCGTTTTAAATCTTCATTTTTTTAAATTTTATTTTATTTTTTTAATTTTTATGTACCCTTATTTAAAACGCTGTTTAGAATCAGAAAACACTAGTATAAAAGATTTCGGGAGACGTGTTGTGTTTTAAGTACAAACCGTTGATTTTCGAATAAAAGAGACACACGAAAAGTGAGAAATGACTGTAAGAACAAGGTTAAAACAAATATTGTGCAATAGTTTGATGGGTGCGATCATACCAGCACTAATGCACCGGATCCCATCAGAACTCCGCAGTGAAGCGTGCTTGGGCGAGAGTAGTACTAGGATGGGTGACCTCCTGGGAAGTCCTCGTGTTGCACCCTTTTTTGAATCTTCATTTTTTTAAAATTTTTTTATTTTTTTAATTTTTATGTAGCCTTATTCAAAACGCTGTTTAGAATCAGAAAACACTAGTATAAAAGATTTCGGGAAACGTGTTGTGTTTTAAGTAGAAACCGTTGATTTTCGAATAAAAGAGACACACGAAAAGTGACAAATGGCTGCAAGAACAAGGTTAAAACAAATATTGTGCAATAGATTAATGGGTGCGATCATACCAGCACTAATGCACCGGATCCCATCAGAACTCCGCAGTTAAGCGTGCTTGGGCGAGAGTAGTACTAAGATGGGTGACCTCCTGTGAAGTCCTTGTGTTGCACCCCTTTTTAAATCTTAATTTTTTAATTTTTTTTAATTTTTTTTTTATTTTTATTTACCCTTATTTAAAACGCTGTTTAGAATCAGAAAACACTAGTATAAAAGATTCCGGGAGTCGTGTTGTGTTTTAAGTACAAACCGTTGATTTTTGAATAAAAGAGACACACGAAAAGTGAGAAATGGCTGTAAGAACAAGGTTAAAACAAATGTTCTGCAATAGATTGATGGGTGCGATCATACCAGCACTAATGCACCGGCTCCCATCAGAATTCTGCAGTTAAGCGTGCTTGAGCGAGAGTAGTACTAGGATGGGTGACCTCCTGGGAAGTCCTCGTGTTGCACCCTTTTTTAAATCTTCATTTTTTTTTTTACATTTTTTTTTTTTTTTTTTTATGTAGCCTTATTTAAAACGCTGTTTAGAATCAGAAAACACTAGTATAAAAGTTTTCGGGAGACGTGTTGGATTTTACGTTCAAACCGATGATTTTCGAATTAAAGAGACACACGAAAAGTGAGAAATGGCTGTAAGAACAAGGTTAAAACAAATATTGTGCAATAGATTGATGGGTGCGATCATACCAGTATTAATGCACCGGATCCCATCAGAATTCCGCAGTTAAGCGTGCTTGAGCGAGAGTAGTACTAGGATGGATGACCACCTGGGAAGTCCTCGTGTTGCACCATTTTTTAAATCTTCATTTTTTTAAATTTTATTTTATTTTTTTAATTTTTATGTAGCCTTATTTAAAACGCTGTTTAGAATCAGAAAAAACTAGTATAAAAGATTTCGGGAGACGTGTTGTGTTTTAAGTAAAAACCGTTGATTTTCGAATAAAAGAGACACACGAAAAGTGAGAAATAGCTGTAAGAACAAGGTTAAAACAAATATTGTGGAAAAGATTGATGGGTGCGATCATACCAGCACTAATGCACCGGATCCCATCAGAACTCCGCAGTTAAGCGTGCTTGGGCAAGAGTAGTACTAGGATGGGTGACCTCCTTGGAAGTCCTCGTGTTGCACCCCTTTTTAAATCTTCAATTTTTAAATGTTTTTTTATTTTTATTTTTTTTATGTAGCCTTATTTAAAACGCTGTTTAGAATCAGAAAACACTAGTATAAAAGATTTCGGGAGACGTGTTGTGTTTTAAGTACAAACCGTTGAATTTTCGAATAAAAGAGACACACGAAAAGTGAGAAATGATTGTAAGAACAAGGTTAAACAAATATTGTGCAATAGTTTGATGGGTGCAATCATACCAGCACCAATGCATCGGATCCCATCAGAACTCCGCAGTGAAGCGTGCTTGGGCGAGAGTAGTACTAGGATGGGTGACCTCCTGGGAAGTCCTCGTGTTGCACCCCTTTTTAAATCTTCAATTTTTTAAAGGTTTTTTTTTTATTTTTATGTAGCCTTATTTAAAACGCTGTTTAGAATCAGAAAACACTAGTATAAAAGATTTCGGGAGACGTGTTATGTTTTAAGTACAAACCGTTGAATTTCGAATAAAAGAGACACACGAAAAGTGAGAAATGACTGTAAGAAAAAGGTTAAAACAAATATTGTGCAATAGTTGGATGGGTGCGATCATACCAGCACTAATGCACCGGATCCCATTAGAACTCCGTAGTTAAGCGTGCTTGGGCGAGAGTAGTACTAGGATGGGTGACCTCCTGGGAATAACTCGTGTTGCACCCTTTTTTAAATCTTCATTTTTTTAAATTTTTTTTTATTTTTTTAATTTTTATGTAGCCTTATTTAAAGCGCAGTTAAGAATCAGAAAACACTAGTATAAAAGATTTCGGGAGACGTGTTGTGTTTTAAGTAGAAACCGTTGATTTTCGAATAAAAGAGACACGCGAAAAGTGAGAAATGGCTATAAGAACAAGGTTAAAACAAATATTATGGAAAAGATTGTTGGTGCGATCATACCAGCACTAATGCACCGGATCCCATCAGAACTCCGCAGTTAAGCGTGCTTGGGCGAGAGTAGTACTAGGATGGGTGACCTCCTGTGAAGTCCTTGTGTTGCACCCCTTTTTAAATCTTAATTTTTTAATTTTTTTTAATTTTTTTTTATTTTTATTTACCCTTATTTAAAACGCTGTTTAGAATCTGAAAACACTAGTATAAAAGATTCCGGGAGACGTGTTGTGTTTTAAGTACAAACCGTTGATTTTTGAATAAAAGAGACACACGAAAAGTGAGAAATGGCTGTAAGAACAAGGTTAAAACAAATATTCTGCAATAGATTGATGGGTGCGATCATACCAGCACTAATGCACCGGATCCCATCAGAATTCTGCAGTTAAGCGTGCTTGAGCGAGAGTAGTACTAGGATGGGTGACCTCCTGGGAAGTCCTCGTGTTGCACCCTTTTTTAAATCTTCATTTTTTTTTTTACATTTTTTTTCTTTTTTTTTTTTATGTAGCCTTATTTAAAACGCTGTTTATAATCAGAAAACACTAGTATAAAAGTTTTCGGGAGACGTGTTGGATTTTACGTTCAAACCGATGATTTTCGAATTAAAGAGACACACGAAAAGTGAGAAATGGCTGTAAGAACAAGGTTAAAATAAATATTGTGCAATAGATTGATGGGTGCGATCATACCAGTATTATTGCACCGGATCCCATCAGAATTCCGCAGTTAAGCGTGCTTGAGCGAGAGTAGTACTAGGATGGATGACCTCCTGGGAAGTCCTCGTGTTGCACCATTTTTTAAATCTTCATTTTTGTAAATTTTATTTTATTTTTTTAATTTTTATGTAGCCTTATTTAAAACGCTGTTTAGAATCAGAAAAAACTAGTATAAAAGATTTCGGGAGACGTGTTGTGTTTTAAGTAAAAACCGTTGATTTTCGAATAAAAGAGACACACGAAAAGTGAGAAATAGCTGTAAGAACAAGGTTAAAACAAATATTGTTGAAAAGATTGATGGGTGCGATCATACCAGCACTAATGCACCGGATCCCATCAGAACTCCGCAGTTAAGCGTGCTTGGGCAAGAGTAGTACTAGGATGGGTGACCTCCTTGGAAGTCCTCGTGTTGCACCCCTTTTTAAATCTTCAATTTTTAAATATTTTTTTATTTTTATTTTTTTTATGTAGCCTTATTTAAAACGCTGTTTAGAATCAGAAAACACTAGTATAAAAGATTTCGGGAGACGTGTTGTGTTTTAAGTACAAACCGTTGAATTTTCGAATAAAAGAGACACACGAAAAGTGAGAAATGATTGTAAGAACAAGGTTAAACAAATATTGTGCAATAGTTTGATGGGTGCAATCATACCAGCACCAATGCATCGGATCCCATCAGAACTCCGCAGTGAAGCGTGCTTGGGCGAGAGTAGTACTAGGATGGGTGACCTCCTGGGAAGTCCTCGTATTGCACCCCTTTTTAAATCTTCATTTTTTAAAATTTTTATTTTTATTTTTTTTTATTTTTATGCAACTTTATTTAAAACGCTGTTTAGAATCAGAAAACACTAGTATAAAAGATTTCGGGAGACATGTTGTGTTTTATGTACAAACCGTTGATTTTCGAATAAAAGAGACACACGAAAAGTGAGAAATTGCTGTAAGAACAAGGTTAAAACAAATATTGTGCAATAGTTGGATGGGTGCGATCATACCAGCACTAATGCACCGGATCCCATCAGAATTCTGCAGTTAAGCGTGCTTGAGCGAGAGTAGTACTAGGATAGGTGACCTCCTGGGAAGTCCTCGTGTTGCACCCTTTTTTAAATCTTCATTTTTTTTTTTTACTTTTTTTAATTTTTTTTTTATTTTTTTGTAGCCTTATTTAAAACGCTGTTTAGAATCAGAAAACACTAGTATAAAAGTTTTCGGGAGACGTGTTGGATTTTACGTACAAACCGATGATTTTCGAATTAAAGAGACATATGAAAAGTGAGAAATGGCTGTAAGAACAAGGTTAAAACAAATATTGTGCAATAGATTGATGGGTGCGATCATACCAGCGCTAATGCACCGGATCCCATCAGAATTCCGCAGTTAAGCGTGCTTGAGCGAGAGTAGTACTAGGATGGGTGACCTCCTGGGAAGTCCTCGTGTTGCACCCTTTTTTAAATCTTCATTTTTTTTTTTACATTTTTTTTTTTTTTTTTTATGTAGCCTTATTTAAAACGCTGTTTATAATCAGAAAACAGTAGTATAAAAGTTTTCGGGAGACGTGTTGGATTTTACGTTCAAACCGATGATTTTCGAATTAAAGAGACACACGAAAAGTGAGAAATGGCTGTAAGAACAAGGTTAAAATAAATATTGTGCAATAGATTGATGGGTGCGATCATACCAGTATTATTGCACCGGATCCCATCAGAATTCCGCAGTTAAGCGTGCTTGAGCGAGAGTAGTACTAGGATGGATGACCTCCTGGGAAGTCCTCGTGTTGCACCATTTTTTAAATCTTCATTTTTGTAAATTTTATTTTATTTTTTTAATTTTTATGTAGCCTTATTTAAAACGCTGTTTAGAATCAGAAAAAACTAGTATAAAAGATTTCGGGAGACGTGTTGTGTTTTAAGTAAAAACCGTTGATTTTCGAATAAAAGAGACACACGAAAAGTGAGAAATAGCTGTAAGAACAAGGTTAAAACAAATATTGTGGAAAAGATTGATGGGTGCGATCATACCAGCACTAATGCATCGGATCCCATCAGAACTCCGCAGTTAAGCGTGCTTGGGCAAGAGTAGTACTAGGATGGGTGACCTCCTTGGAAGTCCTCGTGTTGCACCCCTTTTTAAATCTTCAATTTTTAAATATTTTTTTATTTTTATTTTTTTTATGTAGCCTTATTTAAAACGCTGTTTAGAATCAGAAAACACTAGTATAAAAGATTTCGGGAGACGTGTTGTGTTTTAAGTACAAACCGTTGAATTTTCGAATAAAAGAGACACACGAAAAGTGAGAAATGATTGTAAGAACAAGGTTAAACAAATATTGTGCAATAGTTTGATGGGTGCAATCATACCAGCACCAATGCATCGGATCCCATCAGAACTCCGCAGTGAAGCGTGCTTGGGCGAGAGTAGTACTAGGATGGGTGACCTCCTGGGAAGTCCTCGTGTTGCACCCCTTTTTAAATCTTCATTTTTTTAAATTTTTATTTTTATTTTTTTTATTTTTATGCAACTTTATTTAAAACGCTGTTTAGAATCAGAAAACACTAGTATAAAAGATTTCGGGAGACATGTTGTGTTTTATGTACAAACCGTTGATTTTCGAATAAAAGAGACACACGAAAAGTGAGAAATTGCTGTAAGAACAAGGTTAAAACAAATATTGTGCAATAGTTGGATGGGTGCGATCATACCAGCACTAATGCACCGGATCCCATCAGAATTCTGCAGTTAAGCGTGCTTGAGCGAGAGTAGTACTAGGATAGGTGACCTCCTGGGAAGTCCTCGTGTTGCACCCTTTTTTAAATCTTCATTTTTTTTTTTTACTTTTTTTAATTTTTTTTTTATTTTTTTGTAGCCTTATTTAAAACGCTGTTTAGAATCAGAAAACACTAGTATAAAAGTTTTCGGGAGACGTGTTGGATTTTACGTACAAACCGATGATTTTCGAATTAAAGAGACATATGAAAAGTGAGAAATGGCTGTAAGAACAAGGTTAAAACAAATATTGTGCAATAGATTGATGGGTGCGATCATACCAGCGCTAATGCACCGGATCCCATCAGAATTCCGCAGTTAAGCGTGCTTGAGCGAGAGTAGTACTAGGATGGGTGACCTCCTGGGAAGTCCTCGTGTTGCACCATTTTTTAAATCTTCATTTTTTTAAATTTTATTTTATTTTTTTAATTTTTATGTAGCCTTATTTAAAACGCTGTTTAGAATCAGAAAACACTAGTATAAAAGATTTCGGGAGACGTGTTGTGTTTTAAGTAAAAACCGTTGATTTTCGAATAAAAGAGACACACGAAAAGTGAGAAATAGCTGTAAGAACAAGGTTAATACAAATTTTGTGGAAAAGATTGATGGGTGCGATCATACCAGCACTAATGCACCGGATCCCATCAGAACTCCGCAGTTAAGCGTGCTTGGGCAAGAGTAGTACTAGGATGGGTGACCTCTTTGGAAGTCCTCGTGTTGCACCCCTTTTTAAATCTTCAATTTTTAAATGTTTTTTTATTTTTGATTTTTTTATGTAGCCTTATTTAAAACGCTGTTTAGAATCAGAAAACACTAGTATAAAAGATTTCGGGAGACGTGTTGTGTTTTAAGTACAAACCGTTGAATTTTCGAATAAAAGAGACACACGAAAAGTGAGAAATGATTCTAAGAACAAGGTTAAACAAATATTGTGCAATAGTTTGATGGGTGCAATCATACCAGCACTAATGCACCGGATCCCATCAGAACTCCGCGGTGAAGCGTGCTTGGGCGAGAGTAGTACTAGGATGGGTGACCTCCTAGGAAGTCCTCGTGTTGCACCTCTTTTTAAATCTTCAATTTTTTAAATGTTTTTTTTATTTTTATGTAGCCTTATTTAAAACGCTGTTTAGAATCAGAAAACACTAGTATAAAAGATTTCGGGAGACGTGTTATGTTTTAAGTACAAACCGTTGATTTTCGAATAAAAGAGACACACGAAAAGTGAGAAATGACTGTAAGAAAAAGGTTAAAACAAATATTGTGCAATAGTTGGATGGGTGCGATCATACCAGCACTAATTCACCGGATCCCATCAGAACTCCGCAGTTAAGCGTGCTTGGGCGAGAGTAGTACTAGGATGGGTGACCTCCTGGGAAATCCTTGTGTTGCACCATTTTTTAAATCTTCATTTTAAATTTTTCTTTATTTTTATTTTTATTTTTATGTAGCCTTATTTAAAACGCAGTTTAGAATCAGAAAACACTAGTATAAAAGATTTCGGGAGACGTATTGTGTTTTAAGTAGAAACCGTTGGTTTTCGAATAAAAGAGATACACGAAAAGTAAGAAATGACTGTAAGAACAAGGTTAAAACAAATATTGTGCAACAGTTTCATGGGTGCGATCATACAAACACTAATGCACCGGATGCGTGCGATCATACCAGCACTAATGCACCGGATGGGTGCGATCATTCCAGCACTAATGCACCGGATCCCATCAAAACTCCGCAGTTAAGCGTGCTTGGGCGAGAGTATTACTAGGATGGGTGACCTCCTGGGAAGTCCTCGTGTTGCACCCCTTTTTAAATCTTCATTTTTAAAATTTTTTTTTTATTTTTTTTATTTTTATGTAGCCTTATTTAAAACGCTGTTTAGAATCAGAAAACTCTAGTAAAAAAGATTTCGGAAGACGTGTTGTGTTTGAAGTACAAACCGTTGATTTTCGAATAAAAGAGACACCCGAAAAGTGAGAAATGGTTGTAAGAACAAAGTTAAATCAAATATTGTGCAATATTTTGATGGGTGCGATCATACCAGCACTAATGCACCGGATCCCATCCGAACTCCGCAGTTAAGTGTGCTTGGGCGGGAGTAGTACTAGGATGCGTGACCTCCAGGAAAGTCCTCGTGTTGCACCCCTTTTTTAATCTTCATTTTTTTAAATTTATTTTTAGTATTTTTATTTTTATGTAGCCTTATTTAAACGTTGTTTAGAATCAGAAAACACTAGTATAAAAGATTTTGGGAGACGTGTTGAGTTTTACGTACAAACCGTTTATTTTCGAATAAAAGAGACACACAAAAAGTGAGAAATGGCTGTAAGAACAAGGTTAAAACAAATATTGTGCAATAGTTTGATGGGTGCGATCATACCAGCACTAATGCACCGGATCCCATCAGAACTCCGCAGTTAAGCGTGCTTGGGCAAGAGTAGTACTAGGATGGGTGACCTCTTGGGAAGTCCTAGTGTTGCACTCGTTTTTAAATCCTCATTTTTTAAATTTTATTTTTACTTTTTTTATTTTATTTTTATGCAGCCTTATTTAAAACGAAGTTTAGAATCAGATAACACTAGTATAAAAGATTTCGGGAGACGTGTTGTGTTTTATGTACAAACCGTTGATTTTCGAATAAAAGAGACACACGAAAAGTGAGAAATGACTGTAAGAACAAGGTTAAAACAAATATAGTGCAACAGTTTGATGAGTGCGATCATACCAGCACTAATGCAACGGATCCCATCAGAACTCCGCAGTTAAGCGTGCTTGGGCGAGAGTAGTACTAGGATGGGTGATCTTCGGGAAGTCCTCGTGTTGCACGCCTTTTTAAATCTTCATTTTTTTTTTACTTTTTTTATTTTTATGTAGCCTTATTTAAAACGCTGTTTAGAATCAGAAAACACTAGTATAAAAGATTTCGGGAGACGTGTTGTGTTTTAAGTACAAACCGTTGATTTTCGAATAAAAGAGACACACGAAAAGTGAGAAATGACTGTAAGAACAAGGTTAAAACAAATATTGTGCAGTAGTTTGATGGGTGCGATCATACCAGCACTAATGCATCGGATCCCATTAGAACTCCGTAGTTAAGCGTGCTTGGGCGAGAGTAGTACTAGGATGGGTGACCTCCTGGGAAGTCCTCGTGTTGCACCCTTTTTTAAATCTTTATTTTTTTAAAAATTTTTTATTTTTTTAATTTTTATTTAGCCTTATTTAAAACGCTGTTTAGAATCAGAAAACACTAGTATAAAAGATTTCGGGAAACGTGTTGTGTTTTAAGTAGAAACCGTTGATATTCGAATAAAAGAGTCACACAAAAAGTGAGAAATGGCTGTAAGAACAAGGTTAAAACAAATATTGTGCAATAGATTGATGGGTGCGAGCATACCAGCACTAATGCACCGGATCCCAGCAGAACTCCGCAGTTAAGCGTGCTTGGGCGATAGTAGAACTAGGATGGGTGACCTCCTGGGAAGTCCTCGTGTTGCACCCCTTTTTAAATCTTCATTTTTTTAAACTTTTATTTTATTATTTTTATTTTTATGTAGCCTTATTTAAAACGTTGTTTAGAATCAGAAAACACTAGTATAAAAGATTTCGGGAGACGTGTTGTGTTTTAAGTAGAAACCGTTGATTTTCGAATAAAAGAGACACACAAAAAGTGAGAAATGGCTGTAAGAACAAGGTTAAAACAAATATTGTGCAATAGATTTATGGCTGTGATCATACCAGTAATAATGCACCGGATCCCATCAGAACTCCGCAGTTAAGCGTGCTTGGGCGAGATTAGTACTAGGATGGGTGACAAGATTTCGGGAGACGTGTTGTGTTTTAAGTAGAAACCGTTGATTTTCGAATAAAAGAGACACACGAAAAGTGAGAAATGGCTGTAAGAAAAGGGTTAAAACAAATATTGTGCAATAGATTGATGGGTGCGATCATACCAGCACTAATGCACCGGATCCCATCAGAACTCCGCAGTTAAGCGTGCTTGGGCGAGAGTAGAACTAGGATGGGTGACCCCCTGAGAAGTCCTCGTGTTGCACCCCTTTTTAAATCTTCATTTTTTTAAATTTTTATTTTATTTTTTTTATTTTATGTAGCCTTATTTAAAACGTTGTTTAGAATCAGAAAACACTAGTATAAAAGATTTCGGGAGACGTGTTGTGTTTTAAGTAGAAACCGTTGATTTTCGAATAAAAGAGACACACGAAAAGTGAGAAATGACTGTAAGAATAAGGTTAAAACAAATATTGTGCAACAGTTTGATGGGTGCGATCATACCAGCACTAATGCACCGGATCCCATCAGAACTCCGCAGTTAAGCGTGCTTGGGCGAGATTAGTACTAGGATGAGTGACCTCCTGGGAAGTCCTCGGGTTGCACCCCTTTTTAAATCTTCATTTTTTTTTTTATTTTTTTTTTTTTTTTTTGATTTTTATGTACCCTTATTTAAAACGTTGTTTAGAATCAGAAAACACAAGTATAAAAGATTTCGGGAGACGTGTGGTGTTTTAAGTACAATCCGTTGATTTTAGAATAAAAGAGACACCCGAAAAGTGAGAAATGGCTGTAAGAATAAGGTTAAATCAAATATTGTGCAATAGTTTGATGGGTGCGATCATACCGGCAATAATGCACCGGATCCCATCCGAACTCCGCAGTTAAGCGTGCTTGGGCGAGAGTAGTATTAGGATGGGTGACCTCCTGGGAAGTCCTCGTGTTGCAACCCTTTAAATCTTCATTTCTTAAATTTTTTTTTTTAATTTTTTTAATTTTTGTGTAGTCTTATTTAAAACGCTGTTTAGAATCAGAAAACACTAGTATAAAAGATTTCGGGAGACGTGTTGTGTTCTAAGTAGAAACCGTTCATTTTCGAATAAAAGAGACACACGAAAAGTGAGAAATGGCTGTAAGAACAAGGTTAAAACAAATATTGTGCAATAGTTTGATGGGTGTGAACATACCAGCACTAATAGACCGGATCCCATCCGAACGCCGCAGTTAAGCGTGCTTGGGCGAGAGTAGTACTAGGATAGGTGACCTCCTCGGAAATCCTCGTGTTGCACCCTTTTTTAAATCTTCATTTTTTAAATTTTTTTTTTATTTTTTTTTATTTTTGTGTAGCCTTATTTAAAACGCTGTTTAGAATCAGAAAACACTAGTATAAAAGTTTTCGGGAGACGTGTTGTGTTTTAAGTACAAACCGTTGATTTTCGAATAAAAGAGACACACGAAAAGTGAGAAAATGACTGTAAGAACAAGGTTAAAACAAATATTGTGCAATAGTTTGATGAGTGCGATCATACCAGCACTAATTCACCGGATCCCATCAGAACATCGCAGTTAAGTGTGCTTGGGCGAGAGTAGTACTAGGATGGGTGACCTCCTGGGAAATCCTCGTGTTGCACCCTCTTTTAAATCTTCCTTTTTTAAAATTTTTTTTATTTTTTATTTATTTTTATGTAGCCTTATTTAAAACGCTGTCTAGAATCAGAAAACACTAGTATAAAAGATTTCGGGAGACGTGTTGTGTTTTAAGTACAAACCGTTGGTTTTTGAATAAAAGAGACACACGAAAAGTGAGAAATGACTGTAAGAACAAGGTTAAAACAAATATTGTGCAACAGTTTGATGGGTGCGATCATACCAACACTAATGCGCCGGATGGGTGCGATCATACCAGCACTAATGCACCGAATGGGTCCGATCATACCAGCACTAATGCACCAGATCCCATCAGAACTCTGCAGTTAAGCGTGCTTGGGCGAGAGTAGTACTAGGATGGGTGACCTCCTGGGAAGTCCTCGTGTTGCACCCCTTTTTAAATCTTCAATTTTTAATTGTTTTTTTATTTTTTTTATTTTTATGTAGCCTTATTTAAAACGCTGTTTAGAATCAGAAAACACTAGTATAAAAGATTTCGAGAGACGTGTTGTGTTTTAAGTACAAACTGCTGATTTTCGAATAAAAGAGACACACGAAAAGTGAGAAATGACGGTAAGAACAAGGTTAAAACAAATATTGTGCAATAGTTTGATGGGTGCGATCATACCAGCAGTAATGCACCGGATCCCATCAGAACTCCGCAGTTAAGCGTGCTTGGGCGAGAGTAGTACTAGGATGGGTGTCCTCCTGGGAAGTCCTCGTGTTGCACCCCTTTTTAAATCTTCAATTTTTTAAATGTTTTTTTATTTTTTTTTAATTTTTATGTAGCCTTATTTAAAACGCTGTTTAGAATCAGAAAACACTAGTATAAAAGATTTCGGGAGACGTGTTGTGTTTTAAGTACAAACCGTTGATTTTCGAATAAAAGAGACACACGAAAAGTGAGAAATGACTGTAAGAACAAGGTTAAAACAAATATTGTGCAGTAGTTTGATGGGTGCGATCATACCAGCAGTAATGCACCGGATCCCATCAGAACTCCGTAGTTAAGCGTGCTTGGGCGAGAGTAGTACTAGGATGGGAGATCTCCTGGGAAGTCCTCGTGCTGCACGCTTTTTTAAATCTTCATTTTTTTAAATTTTTTTTATTTTTTTAATTTTTATGTAGCCTTATTTAAAACGCTGTTTAGAATCAGAAAACACTAGTATAAAAGATTTCGGGAGACGTGTTGTGTTTTAAGTAGAAACCGTTGATTTTCGAATAAAAGAGACACACGAAAAGTGAGAAATGGCTGTAAGAACAAGGTTAAAACAAATATTGTGCAACAGTTTGATGGGTGCGATCATACCAGCACTAATGCACCGGATGGGTGCAATCATACCAGCACTAATGCACCGGATCCCATCAGAACTCCGCAGTTAAGCGTGCTTGGGCGAGAGTAGTACTAGGATGGGTGACCTCCTGGGAAGTCCTCGTGTTGCACCCCTTCTTAAATCTTCATTTTTTCAATTTTTTTTTTATTTTTTTAACTTTTATGTAGCTTTATTTAAAACAAGTATTGTGCAATAGATTGATGGGTGCGATCATACCCCCACTAATTCACCGGATCCCATTAGAACTCCCCAGTTAAGCGTGCTTGGGCGAGAGTAGTACTAGGATGGGTGACCTCCTGGGAAGTCCTCGTGTTGCACCCTATTTTAAATCTTCATTTTTTAAAATTTTTTTATTTTTATGTAGCCTTATTTAAAACGCTGTTTAGAATCAGAAAACAGTAGTGTAAAAGTTTTCGGGAGACGTGTTGGGTTTTACGTACAAACCGTTGATTTTCGAATAAAAGAGACACACGAAAAGTGAGAAATGGCTGTAAGAACAAGGTTAAAACAAATATTGTGCAATAAATTGATAGGCGCGATCATACCAGCACTAATGCACTGGATCCCATCAGAAATCCGCAGTTAAGGGTGCTTGGGCGAGAGTAGTACTAGGATGGGTGACCTCCTGGGAAGTCCTCGTGTTGCACCCCTTATGAATCTTCATTTTTTTAATTTTTTTTTTATATTTATGTAGCCTTATTTAAAACGCTGTTTAGAATCAGAAAACACTAGTATAAAAGATTTCGGGAGACGTGTTGTGTTTTAAGTACAAACCGTTGATTTTCGAATAAAAGAGACACACGAAAAGTGAGAAATGACGGTAAGAACAAGGTTAAAACAAATATTGTGCAACAGTTTGATGGGTGCGATCATACCAGCACTAATGCACCGGATGGGTGCGATCATGCCAGCACTAATGCACCGAATCCCATCAGAACTCCGCAGTTAAGCGTGCTTGGGCGAGAGTAGTACTAGGATGGGTGACCTCCTGGGAAGTCCTCGTGTTGCACCCCTTATGAATCTTCATTTTTTTAATTTTATTTTTATTTTTATGTAACCTTATTCAAAACGCTGTTTAGAATCAGAAAACACTAGTATAAAAGATTTCGGTAGACGTGGTGTGTTTTAAGTACAAAACGTTGATTTTCGAATAAAAAGAGTCACACGAAAAGTGAGAAATGACTCTAAGAACAAGGTTAAAACAAATATTGTGCAATAGTTTGATGGGTGCGATCATACCCCCACTAATTCACCGGATCCCATCAGAACTCCGCAGTTAAGCGTGCTTGGGCGAGAGTAGTACTAGGATGGGTGACCTCCTTGGAAGTCCTCGGGTTGCTCCCTTTATTAATCTTCATTTTTTTAATTTTTTTTAATTTTTTTTATTTTTCTGTAGCCTTATTTAAAATGCTGTTTAACATCAGAAAACACTAGTATAAAAGATTTCGGGAGACGTGTTGTGTTTTAAGTAGAAACCGTTGATTTTCGAATAAAAGAGACACACGAAAAGTGAGAAATGACTGTAAGAATAAGGTTAAAACAAATATTGTGCAACAGTTTGATGGGTGCGATCATACGAGCACTAATGCATCGGATCCCATCAGAACTCCGCAGTTAAGCGTGCTTGGGCGAGAGTAGTACTAGGATGGGTGACCTCCTTGGAAGTCCTCGTGTTGCTCCCTTTTTTAAATCTTCATTTTTTTAAATTTTTTTTTTATTTTTTTTATTTTTATGTAGCCTTATTTAAAATGCTGTTTAACATCAGAAAACACTAGTATAAAAGATTTCGGGAGACGTGTTGTGTTTTAAGTAGAAACCGTTGATTTTCGAATAAAAGAGACACACGAAAAGTGAGAAATGACTGTAAGAATAAGGTTAAAACAAATATTGTGCAATAGTTTGATGGGTGCGATCATACCAGCACTAATGCACCGGATCCCATCAGAACTCCGCAGTTAAGCGTGCTTGGGCGAGAGTAGTACTAGTATGGGTGACCTCCTTGGAAGTCCTCGTGTTGCACCCTTTTTTAAATCTTCATTTATTTTTATTTTTATTTTTATTTTTATGTAGCCTTATTTAAAACACTGTTTAGAATCAGAAAACACTAGTATAAAAGATTTCGGGAGACGTGTTGTGTTTTAAGTAGAAACCGTTGATTTTCGAATAAAAGAGTCACACGAAAAGTGAGAAATGACTGTAAGAACAAGGTTAAAACAAATATTGTGCAACAGTTTGATGGGTGCGATCATACCAGCACTAATGCACCGGATCCCATCAGAACTCGGCAGTTAAGCGTGCATGGGCGAGAGTAGTACTACTATGGGTGACCTCCTTGGAAGTCCTCGTGTTGCACCCTTTTTTAAATCTTCATTTTTTTTTTTATTTTTTTATTTTTTTATTTTTATGTAGCCTTATTTAAAACGCTGTTTAGAATCAGAAAACACTAGTATAAAAGATTTCGGGAGACGTGTTGTGTTTTAAGTAGAAAACGTTGATTTTCGAATAAAAGAGACACACGAAAAGTTAGAAATGACTGTAAGAACAATGTTAAAACAAATATTCTGCAACAGTTTGATGGGTGCGATCATACCAGCACTAATGCACCGGATGGGTGCGATCATACCAGCACTAATGCACCGGATGGGTGCGATCATACCAGCACTAATGCACCGGATCCCATCAGAACTCCGCAGTTAAGCGTGCTTGGGCGAGAGTAGTACTAGGATGGGTGACCTCCTGGGAAGTCCTCGTGTTGCACCCCTTTTTAAATCTTCATTTTTTTTAATTTTATTTTATTTTATTGATTTTTATGTAGCTTTATTTAAAACGCTGTTTAGAATCAGAAAACACTAGTATAAAAGATTTCGGTAGACGTGTTGTGTTTTAAGTACAAACCGTTGATTTTCGAATAAAAGAGACACACGAAAAGTGAGACATGACTGTAAAAACAAGGTTAAAACAAATATTGTGCAATAGTTTGATGGGTGCGATCATTCCAGCACTAATTCACCGGATTCCATCAGAACTCCGCAGTGATGCGTGCTTGGGCAAGAGTAGTACTAGGATGGGTGACCTCCTGGGAAGTCCTCGTGTTGCATCCTTTTTTAAATCTTCATTTTTTAAAATTTTATTTTTTTTATTTTTATGTAACCTTATTTAAAACGCTATTTAGAATCAGAAATCACTAGTATAAAAGATTTCGGGAGACGTGTTGTATTTTAAGTAGAAACCGTTGATTTTCAAATAAAAGAGACACACGAAAAGTGAGAAATGACTGTAACAACAAGGTTAAAATAAATATTGTGCAATAGTTTGATGGGTGCGATCATACCCGCACTTATGCACTGGATCCCATCAGAACTCTGCAGTTAAGCTTGCTTGGGCGAGAGTAGTACTAGGATGGGTGACCTCCTGGGAAGTCCTCGTGTAGCACCCTTTTTTAAATCTTCATTTTTTTAAATGTTTTTTTATTTTTTTTTATTTTTATGTAGCCTTATTTAAAACGCTGTTTAGAATCAGAAAACACTAGTATAAAATATTTCGGGAGACGTGTTGGGTTTTACGTACAAACCGTTGATTTTCGAATAAAAGAGACACACGAAAAGTGAGAAATGGCTGTAACAACGAGGTTAAAACAAATATTGTGCAATAGTTTGATGGGTGCGATCATACCCGCACTAATGCACTGGATCCCATGAGAACTCTGCAGTTAAGCGTGCTTGGGCGAGAGTAGTACTAGGATGGGTGACCTCCTGGGAAGTCCTCGTGTTGCACCCTTTTTTAAATCTTCATTTTTTTAAATATTTTTTTATTTTTTTTATTTTTATGTAGCCTTATTTAAAACGCTGTTTAGAATCAGAAAACACTAGTATAAAAGTTTTCGGGAGACGTGTTGGGTTTTACGTACAAACCGTTGATTTTCGAATAAAAGAGACACACGAAAAGTGAGAAATGGCTGTAAGAACAAGGTTAAAACAAATATTGTGCAATAAATTGATGGGTGCGATCATACCAGCACTAATGCACTGGATCCCATCAGAAATCCGCAGTTAAGCGTGCTTGGGCGAGAGTAGTACTAGGATGGGTGACCTCTTGGGAAGTCCTCGTGTTGCACCCCTTTTTTAATCTTCATTTTTTTAATTTTTTTTTTTAATTTTTTTTATTTTTATGTAGCCTTATTTAAAACGCTGTTTAGAATCAGAAAACACTAGTATAAAAGATTTCGGGAGACGTGTTGTGTTTTAAGTACCAACCGTTGATTTTCGAATAAAAGAGACACACGAAAAGTGAGAAATGACGTTAAGAACATGGTTAAAACAAATATTGTGCAACAGTTTGATGGGTGCGATCATACCAGCACTAATGCACCGGATGGGTGCGATCATGCCAGCACTAATGCACCGGATCCCATCAGAACTCCGTAGTTAAGCGTGCTTGGGCGAGAGTAGTACTAGGATGGGTGACCTCCTGGGAAGTCCTCGTGTTGCACCCCTTTTTAAATCTTCATTTTTTTAAATTTTATTTTTTATTTTTATTTTTATGTAGCCTTATTTAAAACGCTGTTTAGAATCAGAAAACACTTGGATAAAAGATTTCGGTAGACGTGTTGTGTTTTAAGTACAAACCGTTGATTTTCGAATAAAAGAGTCACACGAAAAGTGCGAAATGACTGTAAGAACAAGGTTAAAACAAATATTGTGCAATAATTTGATGGGTGCAATCATACCCGCACTAATTCATCGGACCCCATCAGAACTCCGTAGTTAAGCGTGCTTGGGCGAGAGTAATACTATGATGGGTGACCTCCTTGGAAGTCCTCGTGTTGCCTCCATTTTTAAATCTTCATTTTTTTAAATTTTATTTTATTTTTTTTATATTTATGTAGCCTTATTTAAAACGCTGTTTAGAATCAGAAAAAACTAGTATAAAAGATTTCGGGAGACGTGTTGTGTTTTAAGTAGAAACCGTTGATTTTCGAATAAAAGAGACACACGAAAAGTGAGAAATGACTGTAAGAACAAGGTTAAAACAAATATTGTGCAACAGTTTGATGGGTGCGATCATACCAGCACTAATGCACCGGATGGGTGCGATCATACCAGCACCAATGCACCGGATCCCATCAGAACTCCGCAGTTAAGCGTGCTTGGGCGAGAGTAGTACTAGGATGGGTGACCTCCTGGGAAGTCCTCGTGTTGCACCCCTTTTTAAATCTTCATTTTTTTAAATTTTTTTTTTATTTTTTGAATTTTTATGTAGCTTTATTTAAAACGCTGTTTAGAATCAGAAAACACTAGTATAAAAGATTTCGGTAGACGTGTTGTGTTTTAAGTACAAACCGTTGATTTTCGAATAAAAGAGACACACGAAAAGTGAGACATGTCTGTAAAAACAAGGTTAAAACAAATATTGTGCAATAGTTTGATGGGTGCGATCATACCAGCACTAATTCACCGGATCCCATCAGAACTCCGCAGTTAAGCGTGCTTGGGCGAGAGTAGTACTAGGATGGGTGACCTCCTTGGAAGTCCTCGTGTTGCACCTTTTTTTAAATCTTCATTTTTTTAAATTTTTTTTTTATTTTTATTTTTATGTAGCCTTATTTAAAACGCTGTTTAGAATCAGGAAACAGTAGTATAAAAGTTTTCGGGAGACGTGTTGGGTTTTATGTACAAACCGTTGATTTTCGAATAAAAGAGACACACGAAAAGTGAGAAATGGCTGTAAGAACAAGGTTAAAACAAATATTGTGCAATAGATTGATAGGCGCGATCATACCATCACCAATGCACTGGATCCCATCAGAAATCCGCAGTTAAGCGTGCTTGGGCGAGAGTAGTACTAGGATGGGTGAGCTCCTGGGAAGTCCTCGTGTTGCACCCCTTATGAATCTTCATTTTTTTAATTTTTTTTTATTTTTTTTTTTATATAGCCTTATTTAAAACGCTGTTTAGATTCAGAAAACACTAGTATAAAAGATTTCGGGAGACGTGTTGTGTTTTAAGTACAAACCGTTGATTTTCCAATAAAAGAGACACACGAAAAGTGAGAAATGACGGTAAGAACAAGGTTAAAACAAATATTGTGCAACAGTTTGATGGGTGCGATCATGCCAGCACTTATACACCGGATCCCATCAGAACTCCGCAGTGAAGCGTGCTTGGGCGAGAGCAGTACTAGGATGGGTGACCTCCTGGGAAGTCCTCGTGTAGCACCCCTTTTTAAATCTTCATTTTTTTAAATTTTTTTTATTTTTTTTATTTTTATGTAGCCTTATTTAAAACGCTGTTTGGAATCAGAAAACACTAGTATAAAAGATTTTGCGAGACGTGTTGTGTTTTAAGTACAAACCGTTTATTTTCGAATAAAAGAGACACACCAAAAGTGAGAAATGACTGTAAGAACAAGGTTAAAACAAATATTGTGCAACAGTTTGATGGATGCGATAATACCAACCCTAATGAACCGGATCCCATCAGAACTCCGCAGTGAAGCGTGCTTGGGCGAGAGTAGTACTAAGATGGGTGGCCTCCTGGGAAGTCCTCGTGTTGCACCCTTTTTTTAAATCTTCATTTTTTTAAATGTTTTTTTATTTTTTTTATTTTTATGTAACCTTATTTAAAACGCTGTTTAGAATCAGAAAACACTAGTATAAAAGTTTTCGGGAGACGTGTTGTGATTTACGTACAAACCGTTGATTTTCGAATAAATGAGACATACGAAAAGTGAGAAATGGCTCTAAGAACAAGGTTAAAACTATTATTGTGCAATAGATTCATGGGTAAGATCATACCAGCAGTAATGCACCGGATCCCATTTGAACTCCGCAGTTAAGCGTGCTTGGGCGAGAGTAGTACTAGGATGGGTGATCTCTTGGGAAGTTCTCGTGTTGCACCACTTTTTAAATCTTCATTTTTTTAAATTTTTTTTTATTTTATTGATTTGTATGTAGCTTTATTTAAAACGCTGTTTAGAATCAGAAAGCACTACTATAAAAGATTTCGGTAGACGTGTTGTGTTTTAAGTACAAACCGTTGATTTTCGAATAAAAGAGATACACGAAAAGTGAGACATGACTGTAAAAACAAGGTTAAAACAAATATTGTGCAATAGTTTGATGGGTGCGATCATACCAGCACTAATTCACCGGATCCCATCAGAACTCCGCAGGTAAGCGTGCTTGGGCAAGAGTAGTACTAGGATGGGTGACCTCCTGGGAAATCCTCGTGTTGCATCCTTTTTTAAATCTTAATTTTTTAAATTTTTTTTTTTTTTTTATTTTTATATAGCCTTATTTAAAACGCTGTTTAGAATCAGAAAACACTAGTACAAAAGTTTTCGGGAGACGTGTTGGATTTTACGTACAAACCGTTGATTTTCGAATAAAAGAGACACACCAAAAGTGAGAAATGTCTGTAAGAACAAGGTTAAAACAAATATTGTGCAATAGTTTGATGGGCGCGATCATACCAGCACTAATGCACCGGATGGGTGCGATCATGCCAGCTTTTATGCACCGGATCCCATCAGAACTCCGCAGTTAAGCGTGCTTCGGCGAGAGTAGTACTAGTATGGGTGACCTCCTGGGAAGTCCTCGTGTTGCACCCCTTTTTAAATCTTCATATTTTTAATTTTTTTAATTTTTTTTATTTTTATGTAGCCTTATTGAAAACGCTGTTTAGAATCAGAAAACACTAGTATAAAAGATTTCGGGAGACGTGTTGTGTTTTAAGTAGAAACCGTTGATTTTCGAATAAAAGAGTCACACGAAAAGTGAGAAATGACTGTAAGAACAAGGTTAAAACAAATATTGTGCAATAGTTTGATGGGTGCGATCATACCCGCACTAATTCACCGGATCCTATCAGAACTCCGCAGTTAAGCGTGCTTGGGCGAGACTAGTACTAGTATGGGCGAGACTAGTACTTTTTAAATCTTCATTTTTTTATTTTTTTTTTAATTTTTATGTAGCCTTATTTAAAACGCTGTTTAGAATCAGAAAACGCCAGTATAAAAGATTTCGGGAGACGTGTTGTGTTTTAAGTACAAACCGTTGATTTTCGAATAAAAGAGACACACGAAAAGTGAGAAATGACTGTAAGGATAAGGTTAAAACAAATATTGTGCAACAATTTGATGGGAGCGATCATACCAGCACTAATGCACCGGATCCTATCAGAACTCCTCAGTTACGCGTGCTTCGGCGAGAGTAGTACTAGAATGGGTGACCTCCTGGGAAGTCCTCGTGTTGCACCCTTTTTTTAAATCTTCATTTTTTTAAATATTTTTTTATTTTTTTTATTTTTATGTAGCCTTATTTAAAACGCTGTTTAGAATCAGAAAACACTAGTATAAAAGTTTTCGGGAGACGTGTTGTGTTTTACGTACAAACCGTTGATTTTTGAATAAAAGAGACACACGAAAAGTGAGAAATGGCTCTAAGAACAAGGTTAAAACAATTATTGTGCAATAGATTCATGGGTGCGATCATACCAGCAGTAATGCACCGGATCCCATCAGAACTCCGCAGTTAAGCGTGCTTGGGCGAGAGTAGTACTAGGATGGGTGATCTCCTAGGAAGTCCTCGTGTTGCACCATTTTTTAAACCTTCATTTTTTTTTTAAATTTTTTTTATTTTTTTCATTTTTATGTAGCCTTATTTAAAACGCTGTTTAGAATCAGAAAACACTAGTATAAAAGATTTCGGGAGACGTGTTGTGTTTCAAGTATAAACCGTTTATTTTCGAATAAAAGAGACACACGAAAAGTGAGAAATGACTGTAAGAACAAAGTTAAAACAAATATTGTGCAATAGTTTGATGGGTGCGATCATACCAGCATTAATGCACCGGATCCCATCAGAACTCCGCAGTAAAGCGTGCATGGGCGAGAGTAGTACTAAGATGGGTGACCTCCTGGGAAGTCCTCGTGTTGCACCCTTTTTTTAAATCTTTATTTTTTTAAATATTTTTTTATTTTTTTTATTTTTATGTAGCCTTATTTAAAACGCAGTTTAGAATCAGAAAACACTAGTATAAAAGTTTTCGGGAGACGTGTTGTGTCTTAAGTAAAAACCGTTGATTTTCGAATAAAAGAGACACACGAAAAGTGAGAAATGGCTGTAAGAACAAGGTTAAAACAAATATTGTGCAATAGTTTGATGTGTGCGATCATACCAGCACTAATACACCGGATCCCATCAGAACTCCGCAGTTAAGCGTGCTTGGACGAGAGTAGCACTAGGATGGGTTACCTCCTGGGAAGTCCTCGTGTTGGACCCCTTTTTAAATCTTCATTTTTTTAATTTTATTTTTATTTTTTTATTTTTATGTAGCCTTATTTAAAACGTTGTTTAGAATCAGAAAACACTAGTATAAAAAATTTTGGGAGACGTGTTGGGTTTTACGTACAAACCGTTGATTTTCGAATAAAAGAGACACACGAAAAGTGAGAAATGGCTGTAAGAACAAGGTTAAAAAAAAAATTAGTGCAATAGATTGATGAGTGCGATCATACCAGCACTAATGCACCGGATCCAATTAGAACTCCGCAGTTAAGGGTGCTTGGGCAAGAGTAGTACTAGGATGGGTGACCTCCTGGGAAGTCCTCATGGTTCACCCCTTTTTAAATCTTCATTTTTAAATTTTTTTTTATTTTTATGTAGCCTTATTTAAAATTCTGTTTAGAATCAGAAAACACTAGTATAAAAGATTTCGGGAGACGTGTTGTGTTTTAAGTACAAACCGTTTATTTTCGAATAAAAGAGACACACGAAAAGTGAGAAATGGCTGTAAGAACAAGGTTAAAACAAATATTGTGCAATACATTGATGGGTGCGATCATACCAGCACTAATGCACCGGATCCCATCAGAACTTCTCAGTTAAGCGTGCTTGGGCGAGACTAGTACTAGGATGGGTGACCTCCTGGGACGTCCTCGTCTTTCAACCCTTTTTAAATCTTCATTTTTTTTAATTTAATTTTTCTTTTTTTTATTTTTATGTAACCTTATTTAAAACGTTGTTTAGAATCAGAAAACACTAGTATAAAAGATTTTGGGAGACGTGTTGAGTTTTACGTACAAACCGTTCATTTTCGAATAAAAGAGACACACGAAAAGCGAGAAATGGCTGTAAGAACATGGTTAAAACAAACATTGTGCAATAGTTTGATTGGTGCGATCATACCAGCACTAATGCACCGGATCCCATCAGAACTTCGCAGTTAAGCGTGCTTGGGCGAGAGTAGTACTAAGATGGGTGACCTCCTGGGAAGTCCTCGTGTTGCACCCTTTTTTAAATCTTCATTTTTTAAATTTTTTTAATTTTTTTAATTTTTATGTAGCCTTATTTAAAACGCTGTTTAGAATCAGAAAACACTAGTATAAAATATTTCGGGAGACGTGTTGTGTTTTAAGTAGAAACCGTTGATTTTCGAATAAAAGAGACACCTGAAAAGTGAGAAATGGCTGTAAGAACAAGGTTAAAACAAATATTGTGCAATAGATTGATGGGTGCGATCATACCAGCACTAATGCACCGGATCCCATCAAAACTCCGCAGTTAAGCGTGCTTGGGCGAGAGTAGTACTAGGATGGGTGACCTCTTGGGAAGTCCTCGTGTTGCACCATTATTTAACTCTTCATTTTTTTAAATTTTTTTTATTTTTTTAATTTTTATGTAGCCTTTTTTAAAACGCTGTTTAGAATCAGAATACACTAGTATAAAAGATTTCGGGAGACGTGTTGTGTTTTAAGTAGAAACCGTTGATTTTTGAATAAAAGAGACACACGAAAAGTGAGAAATGGCTGTAAGAACAAGGTTAAAACAAATATTGTGCAATAGTTTGATGGGTGCGATCATACCAGCACTAATGCACCGCATCCCATCAGAACTCCGCAGTTAAGCGTGCTTGGGCGGGAGTAGTACTAGGATGGGTGACCTCCTGTGAAGTCCTCGTGTTGCACCCTTTTTTAAATCTTCATTTTTAAAATTTTTTTTTTTTTTAATTTATATGTAGCCTTATTTAAAACGCTGTTTAGAATCAGAAAACACTAGTATAAAAGATTTCGGGAGACGTGTTGTGTTTTAAGTAGAAACCGTTGATTTTCGAATAAAAGAGACACCCGAAAAGTGAGAAATGGCTGTAAGAACAAGGTTAAAACAATTATTGTGCAATAGTTTGATGGGTGCGATCATACCAGCACTAATGCACCGGATCCCATCAGAACTCTGCAGTTAAGTGTGCTTGGGCGAGAGTAGTACTAGGATGGGTGCCTGGGAAGTCCTCGTGTTGCACCCCTTTTTAAATCTTTAATTTTTTAAATGTTTTTTTTATTTTTTTTATTTTTATGTAGCCTTAATTAAAACGCTGTTTAGAATCAGAAAACACTAGTATAAAAGATTTCGGGAGACGTGTTGTGTTTTAAGTAGAAACCGTTGATTTTCGAATAGAAGAGACACACGAAAAGTGAGAAATGGCTGTAAGAACAAGGTTAAAACATATATTGTGCAATAGATTGATGGGTGCGATCATACCAGCACTAATGTACCGGATCCCATCAGAACTCCGCAGTTAAGCGTGCTTGGGCGAGAGTAGTACTAGGATGGGTGACCTCCTGCGAAGTCCTCGTGTCGCACCCTTTTTAAATCTTCATTTTTTTAAATTTTATTTTATTTTTTTAATTTTTATGTAGCCTTATTTAAAACGCAGTTTAGAATCAGAAAACACTAGTAGAAAAGATTTCGGAAGATGTGTTGTGTTTTAAGTAAAAACCGTTGATTTTCGAATAAAAGAGACACACGAAAAGTGTGAAATGACTGTAAGAACAAGGTTAAAACAAATATTGTGCAATAGTTTGATGGGTGCGATCATACCAGCTCTAATGCACCGGATCCCATCAGAACTCCGCAGTTAAGCGTGCTTGGGCGAGAGTAGTACTAGGATGGGTGACCTCCTAGGAAGTCCTCGTGTTGCACCCCTTAATACTTCATTTTTTTAAATGTTTTTTTATTTTTATGTAGCCTTATTTAAAACGCTGTTTAGAATCAGAAAACACTAGTATAAATGATTTCGGGAGACGTGTTGTGTTTTAAGTAGAAACCGTTGTTTTTCGAATAAAAGAGACACACGAAAAGTGAGAAATGGCTGTAAGAACAAAGTTAAAACAAATATTGTGCAATAGTTTGATGGGTGCGATCATACCAGCACTAATGCACCGGATCCCATCAGAACTCTGCAGTTAAGTGTGCTTGGGCGAGAGTAGTACTAGGATGGGTGACCTCCTGGGAAGTCCTCGTGTTGCACCCCTTTTTAAATCTTTAATTTTTTAAATATTTTTTTTATTTTTTTTTTATTTTTAAGTAGCCTTATTTAAAACGCTGTTTAGAATCAGAAAACACTAGTATAAAAGATTTCGGGAGACGTGTTGTGTTTTAAGTAGAAACCGTTGATTTTTGAATAAAAGAGACACACGAAAAGTGAGAAATGGCTGTAACAACAAGGTTAAAACATATATTGTGCAATAGATTGATGGGTGCGATCATACCAGCACTAATGCACCGGATCCCATCAGAACTCCGCAGTTAAGCGTGCTTGGGCGAGAGTAGTACTAGGATGGGTGACCTCCTGCGAAGTCCTCGTGTCGCACCCTTTTTAAATCTTCATTTTTTTAAATTTTATTTTATTTTTTTAATTTTTATGTAGCCTTATTTAAAACGCTGTTTAGAATCAGAAAACACTAGTAGAAAAGATTTCGGAAGATGTGTTGTGTTTTAAGTAAAAACCGTTGATTTTCGAATAAAAGAGACACACGAAAAGTGTGAAATGACTGTAAGAACAAGGTTAAAACAAATATTGTGCAATAGTTTGATGGGTGCGATCATACCAGCTCTAATGCACCGGATCCCATCAGAACTCCGCAGTTAAGCGTGCTTGGGCGAGAGTAGTACTAGGATGGGTGACCTCCTAGGAAGTCCTCGTGTTGCACCCCTTAATACTTCATTTTTTTAAATGTTTTTTTATTTTTATGTAGCCTTATTTAAAACGCTGTTTAGAATCAGAAAACACTAGTATAAATGATTTCGGGAGACGTGTTGTGTTTTAAGTAGAAACCGTTGTTTTTCGAATAAAAGAGACACACGAAAAGTGAGAAATGGCTGTAAGAACAAAGTTAAAACAAATATTGTGCAATAGTTTGATGGGTGCGATCATACCAGCACTAATGCACCGGATCCCATCAGAACTCTGCAGTTAAGTGTGCTTGGGCGAGAGTAGTACTAGGATGGGTGACCTCCTGGGAAGTCCTCGTGTTGCACCCCTTTTTAAATCTTTAATTTTTTAAATATTTTTTTTATTTTTTTTTTATTTTTATGTAGCCTTATTTAAAACGCTGTTTAGAATCAGAAAACACTAGTATAAAAGATTTCGGGAGACGTGTTGTGTTTTAAGTAGAAACCGTTGATTTTCGAATAAAAGAGACACACGAAAAGTGAGAAATGGCTGTAAGAACAAGGTTAAAACATATATTGTGCAATAGATTGATGGGTGCGATCATACCAGCACTAATGCACCGGATCCCATCAGAACTCCGCAGTTAAGCGTGCTTGGGCGAGAGTAGTACTAGGATGGGTGACCTCCTGCGAAGTCCTCGTGTCGCACCCTTTTTAAATCTTCATTTTTTTAAATTTTCTTTTATTTTTTTAATTTTTATGTAGCCTTATTTAAAACGCTGTTTAGAATCAGAAAACACTAGTATAAAAGATTTCGGAAGATGTGTTGTGTTTTAAGTAAAAACCGTTGATTTTCGAATAAAAGAGACACACGAAAAGTGAGAAATGACTGTAAGAACAAGGTTAAAACAAATATTGTGCAATAGATTGATGGGTGCGATCATACCAGCACTAATGCACCGGATCCCATCAGAACTCCGCAGTTAAGCGTGCTTGGGCGAGAGTAGTACTAGGATGGGTGACCTCCTGCGAAGTCCTCGTGTCGCACCCTTTTTAAATCTTCATTTTTTTAAATTTTTTTTATTTTTTTAATTTTTATGTGGCCTTATTTAAAACGCTGTTTAGAATCAGAAAACACTAGTATAAAAGATTTCGGGAGACGTGTTGTGTTTTAAGTAGAAACCGTTAATTTTCGATTAAAAGAGACACACGAAAAGTGAGAAATGGCTGTAAGAACAAGGTTAAAACAAATATTGTGCAATAGATTGATGGGTGCGATCATACCAGCACTAATGCACCGGATCCCAGCAGAACTCCGCAGTTAAGCGTGCTTGGGCGATAGTAGAACTAGGATGGGTGACCTCCTGGGAAGTCCTCGTGTTGTACCCCTTTTTAAATCTTCATTTCTTTAAACTTTTATTTTATTATTTTTATTTTTATGTAGCCTTATTTAAAACGTTGTTTAGAATCAGAAAACACTAGTATAAAAGATTTCGGGAGACGTGTTGTGTTTTAAGTAGAAACCGTTGATTTTCGAATAAAAGAGACACATGAAAAGTGAGAAATGGCTGTAAGAACAAGGTTAAAACAAATATTGTGCAATAGATTTATGGCTGCGATCATACCAGTAATAATGCACCGGATCCCATCAGAACTCCGCAGTTAAGCGTGCTTGGGCGAGATTAGTACTAGGATGGGTGACAAGATTTCGGGAGACGTGTTGTGTTTTAAGTAGAAACCGTTGATTTTCGAATAAAAGAGACACACGAAAAGTGAGAAATGGCTGTAAGAACAAGGTTGAAACAAATATTGTGCAATAGATTGATGGGTGCGATCATACCAGCACTAATGCACCGGATCCCATCAGAACTCCGCAGTTAAGCGTGCTTGGGCGAGAGTAGAACTAGGATGGGTGACCTCCTGAGAAGTCCTCGTGTTGCACCCCTTTTTAAATCTTCATTTTTTTAAATTTTTATTTTATTTTTTTTATTTTATGTAGCCTTATTTAAAACGTTGTTTAGAATCAGAAAACACTAGAATAAAAGATTTCGGGAGACGTGTTGTGTTTTAAGTAGAAACCGTTGATTTTCGAATAAAAGAGACACACGAAAAGTGAGAAATGACTGTAAGAATAAGGTTAAAACAAATATTGTGCAACAGTTTGATGGGTGCGATCATACCAGCACTAATGCACCGGATCCCATCAGAACTCCGCAGTGAAGCGTGCTTGGGCGAGATTAGTACTAGGATGGGTGACCTTCTGGGAAGTCCTCGTGTTGCACCCCTTTTTAAATCTTCATTTTTTTTAATTTTTTTTTTTAATTTTTGATTTTTATGTAGGCTTATTTAAAACGTTGTTTAGAATCAGAAAACACAAGTATAAAAGATTTCGGGAGACTTGTGGTGTTTTAAGTACAATCCGTTGATTTTAGAATAAAAGAGACACCCGAAAAGTGAGAAATGGCTGTAAGAATAAGGTTAAATCAAATATTGTGCAATAGTTTGATGGGTGCGATCATACCAGCACTAATGCACCGGATCCCATCCGAACTCCGCAGTTAAGCGTGCTTGGGCGAGAGTAGTACTAGGATAGGTGACCTCCTGGGAAATCCTCGTGTTGCACCCTTTTTTAAATCTTCATTTTTTAAATTTTTTTTTATTTTTTTTTATTTTTATGTAGCCTTATTTAAAACGCTGTTTAGAATCAGAAAACACTAGTATAAAAGTTTTCGGGAGACGTGTTGTGTTTTAAGTACAAACCATTGATTTTTGAATAAAAGAGACACACGAAAAGTGAGAAATGACTGTAAGAACAAGGTTAAAACAAATATTGTGCAACAGTTTGATGGGTGCGATCATACCAACACTAATGCACCGGATGGGTGCGATCACACCAGCACTAATGCACCGAATGGGTCCGATCATACCAGCACTAATGCACCGGATCCCATCAGAACTCTGCAGTTAAGCGTGCTTGGGCGAGAGTAGTACTAGGATGGGTGACCTCCTGGGAAGTCCTCGTGTTGCACCCCTTTTTAAATCTTCAATTTTTTAATTGTTTTTTTATTTTTTTTATTTTTATGTAGCCTTATTTAAAACGCTGTTTAGAATCAGAAAACACTAGTATAAAAGATTTCGGGAGACGTGTTGTGTTTTAAGTACAAACTGCTGATTTTCGAATAAAAGAGACACACGAAAAGTGAGAAATGACGGTAAGAACAAGGTTAAGACAAATATTGTGCAATAGTTTGATGGGTGCCATCATACCAGCAGTAATGCACCGGATCCCATCAGAACCCCGCAGTTAAGCGTGCTTGGGCTAGAGTAGTACTAGGATGGGTGACCTCCTGGGAAGTCCTCGTGTTGCACCCCTTTTTAAATCTTCAATTTTTTAAATGTTTTTTTATTTTTTTTTTATTTTTATGTAGCCTTATTTAAAACGATGTTTAGAATCAGAAAACACTAGTATAAAAGATTTCGGGAGACGTGTTGTGTTTTAAGTACAAACCGTTGATTTTCGAATAAAAGAGACACACGAAATCGTGAAAAATGACTGTAAGAACAAGGTTAAAACAAATATTGTGCAGTAGTTTGATGGGTGCGATCATACCAGCACTAATGCACCGGATCCCATCAGAACTCCGTAGTTAAGCGTGCTTGGGCGAGAGTAGTACTAGGATGGGTGATCTCCTGGGAAGTCCTCGTGTTGCACCCTTTTTTAAATCTTCATTTTTTAAAATTTTTTTTATTTTTTTAATTTTTATGTAGCCTTATTTAAAACGCTGTTTAGAATCAGAAAACACTAGTATAAAAGATTTCGGGAGACGTGTTGTGTTTTAAGTAGAAACCGTTGATTTTCGATTAAAAGAGACACACGAAAAGTGAGAAATGGCTGTAAGAACAAGGTTAAAACAAATATTGTGCAATAGATTGATGGGTGCGATCATACCAGCACTAATGCACTGGATCCCATCAGAAATCCGCAGTTAAGCGTGCTTGGGCGAGAGTAGTACTAGGATGGGTGACATCTTGGGAAGTCCTCGTGTTGCACCCATTTTTAAATCTTCATTTTTAAAAAAAATTTTTTTATTTTTTTTTATATTTATGTAGCCTTATTTAAAATGCTGTTTAGAATCAGAAAACACTAGTATAAAAGATTTTGGGAGACGTGTTGTGTTTTAAGTAGAAACCGTTGATTTTCGAATAAAAGAGACACATGAAAAGTTAGAAATGACTGTAAGAACAAGGTTAAAACAAATATTGTGCAACAGTTTGATAGGTGCGATCATACCAGCACTAATACACCGGATCCCATCAGAACATCGCAGTGAAGCGTGCTTGGGCGATAGTAGTACTAGGATGGGTGACCTCCTGGGAAGTCCTCGTGTTGCACCCCTTTTTAAATCTTCATTTTTTTAAATGTTTTTTTATTTTTTTTATTTTTATGTAGCCTTATTTAAAACGCTGTTTAGAATCAGAAAACACTAGTATAAAGGTTTTCGGGAGACGTGTTGGGTTTTACGTACAAACCGTTGATTTTCGAATAAAAGAGACACACGAAAAGTGAGAAATGGCTGTAAGAACAAGGTTAAAACAAATATTGTGCAATAGATTTATGGGTGCGATCATACCAGCACTAATGCACCGGATCCCATTAGAACTCCCCAGTTAAGTGTGCTTGGGCGAGAGTAGTACTAGGATGGGTGACCTCCTGGGAAGTCCTCGTGTTGCACCCCTTTTTAAATCTTCATTTTTTTAATTTTTTTTTATTTTTTTTATTTTTTTTATTTTTATGTAGCCTTATTTAAAACGCTGTTTAGAATCAGAAAACACTAGTATAAAAGATTTCGGGAGACGTGTTGTGTTTTAAGTACAAACCGTTGATGTTCGAATAAAAGCAACACACGATACGTGAGAAATGACTGTTAGAACAAGGTTAAAACAAATATTGTGCAATAGTTTAATGGGTGCGATCATACCAGCACTAATTCATCGGATCCCATCAGAACTCCGCAGTGAAGCGTGCTTGGGCGAGAGTAGTACTAGGATGGGTGACCTCCTTGGAAGTCCTCGTGTTGCACCCATTTTTAAATCTTCATTTTTTTAAATTTTTTTTTATTTTTTTATATTTATGTAGCCTTATTTAAAACGCTGTTTAGAATCAGAAAACATTAGTATAAAAGATGTCGGGAGACGTGTTGTGTTTTAAGTAGAAACCGTTGATTTTCGAATAAAAGAGACACACGAAAAGTGAGAAATGACGGTAAGAACAAGGTTAAAACAAATATTGTGCAACAGTTTGATGGGTGCGATCATACCAGCACTAATGCACCGGATCCCATCAGAACACCCCAGTTAAGCATGCTTGGGCGAGAGTAATACTAGTATGGGTGACCTCCTTGGAAGTCCTCGTGTTGCACCCTTTTTTAAATCTTCATTTTTTTATTTTTTTTATTTTTTTAATTTTTATGTAGCCTTATTTCAAACGCTGTTTAGAATCAGAAAACACTAGTATAAAAGATTTCGGGAGACGTGTTGTGTTTTAAGTAGAAACCGTTGATTTTCGAATAAAAGAGACACACGAAAAGTGAGAAATGACTGTAAGAACAAGGTTAAAACAAATATTGTGCAACAGTTTGATGGGTGCGATCATACCAGCACTAATGCACCGGATGGGTGCAATCATACCAGCACTAATGCACCGGATCCCATCAGAACTCCGCAGTTAAGCGTGCTTGGGCGAGAGTAGTACTAGGACGGGTGACCTCCTGGGAAGTCCTCGTGTTGCACCCCTTCTTAAATCTTCATTTTTTTAAATTTTTTTTTATTTTTTTTATCTTTTATGTAGCTTTATTTAAAACGCTGCTTAGAATCAGAAAACACTAGTATAAAAGATTTCGGCAGACGTGTTGTGTTTTAAGTACAAATCGTTGATTTTGGAATAAAACAGACACACGAAAAGTGAGACATGTCTGTAAAAACAAGGTTAAAACAACTATTGTGCAATAGATTGATGGGTGCGATCATACCCCCACTAATTCACCGGATCCCATTAGAACTCTCCAGTTAAGCGTGCTTGGGCGAGAGTAGTACTAGGATGGGTGACCTCCTGGGAAGTCCTCGTGTTGCACCCTTTTTTAAATCTTCATTTTCTTAAATTTTTTTTATTTTTATGTAGCCTTATTTAAAACGCTGTTTAGAATCAGAAAACAGTAGTATAAAAGTTTTCGGGAGACGTGTTGGGTTTTACGTACAAACCGTTGATTTTCGAATAAAAGAGACACACGAAAAATGAGAAATGGCTGTAAGAAGAAGGTTAAAACAAATATTGTGCCATAGATTGATAGGCGCGATCATACCTGCACTAATGCACTGGATCCCATCAGAAATCCGCAGTTAAGGGTGCTTGGGCGAGAGTAGTACTAGGATGGGTGACCTCCTGGGAAGTCCTCGTGTTGCACCCCTTATGAATCTTCATTTTTTTAATTTTTTTTTATTTTTATGTAGCCTTATTTAAAACGCTGTTTAGAATCAGAAAACACTAGTATAAAAGATTTCGGGAGACGTGTTGTGTTTTAAGTACAAACCGTTGATTTTCGAATAAAAGAGACACACGAAAAGTGAGAAATGACTGTAAGAACAAGGTTAAAACAAATATTGTGCAACAGTTTGATGGGTGCGATCATACCAGCACTAATGCACCGGATGGGTGCGATCATGCCAGCACTAATGCACCGAATCCCATCAGAACTCCGCAGTTAAGCGTGTTTGGGCGAGAGTAGTACTAGGATGGGTGACCTCCTCGGAAGTCCTCGTGTTGCACCCCTTATGAATCTTCATTTTTTTAATTTTATTTTTATTTTTATGTAACCTTATTCAAAACGCTGTTTAGAATCAGAAAACACTAGTATAAAAGAGTTCGGTAGACGTGGTGTGTTTTAAGTACAAACTGTTGATTTTCGAATAAAAAGAGTCACACGAAAAGTGAGAAATGACTCTAAGAACAAGATTAAAACAAATATTGTGCAATAGTTTGATGGGTGCGATCATACCCCCACTAATTCACCGGATCCCATCAGAACTCCGCAGTTAAGCGTGCTTGGGCGAGAGTAGTACTAGGATGGGTGACCTCCTTGGAAGTCCTCGTGTTGCTCCCTTTTTTAAATCTTCTTTTTTTTAAATTTTTTTTTTTTTTTATTTTATTTTTATGTAGCCTTATTTAAAACGCTGTTTAACATCAGAAAACACTAGTATAAAAGATTTCGGGAGACGTGTTGTGTTTTAAGTAGAAACCGTTGATTTTCGAATAAAAGAGACACACGAAAAGTGAGAAATTACTGTAAGAATAAGGTTAAAACAAATATTGTGCAACAGTTTGATGGGTGCGATCATACCAGCACTAATGCACCGGATCCCATCAGAACTCCGCAGTTAAGCGTGCTTGGGCGAGAGTAGTACTAGTATGGGTGACCTCCTTGGAAGTCCTCGTGTTGCACCGTTTTTTAAATCTTCATTTTTTTTTTATTTTTTTTTATTTTTATGTAGCCTTATTTAAAACACTGTTTAGAATCAGAAAACACTAGTATAAAAGATTTCGGGAGACGTGTTGTGTTTTAAGTAGAAACCGTTGATTTTCGAATAAAAGAGTCACACGAAAAGTGAGAAATGACTGTAAGAACAAGGTTAAAACAAATATTGTGCAACAGTTTGATGGGTGCGCTCATACCAGCACTAATGCACCGGATCCCATCAGAACTCGGCAGTTAAGCGTGCTTGGGCGAGAGTAGTACTAGTATGGGTGACCTCCTTGGAAGTCCTCGTGTTGCACCCTTTTTTAAATCTTCATTTTTTTTTATTTTTTTATTTTTATGTAGCCTTATTTAAAACGCTGTTTAGAATCAGAAAACACTAGTATAAAAGATTTCGGGAGACGTGTTGTGTTTTAAGTAGAAACCGTTGATTTTCGAATAAAAGAGACACACGAAAAGTTAGAAATGACTGTAAGAACAATGTTAAAACAAATATTGTGCAACAGTTTGATGGGTGCGATCATACCAGCACTAATGCACCGGATGGGTGCGATCATACCAGCACTAATGCACAGGATGGGTGCGATCATACCAGCACTAATGCACCGGATCCCATCAGAACTCGGCAGTTAAGCGTGCTTGGGCGAGAGTAGTACTAGGATGGGTGACCTCCTGGGAAGTCCTCGTGTTGCACCCCTTTTTAAATCTTCATTTTTTTAAATTTTATTTAATTTTATTGATTTTTATGTAGCTTTATTTAAAACGCTGTTTAGAATCAGAAAACACTAGTATAAAAGATTTCGGTAGACGTGTTGTGTTTTAAGTACAAACCGTTGATTTTCGAATAAAAGAGACACACGAAAAGTGAGACATGACTGTAAAAACAAGGTTAAAACAAATATTGTGCAATAGTTTGATGGGTGCGATCATACCAGCACTAATTCACCGGATCCCATCAGAACTCCGCAGTGAAGCGTGCTTGGGCAAGAGTAGTACTAGGATGGGTGACCTCCTGGGAAGTCCTCGTGTTGCATCCTTTTTTTAAATCTTCATTTTTTAAAATTTTATTTTTTTTATTTTTATTTAGCCTTATTTAAAACGCTATTTAGAATCAGAAACACTAGTATAAAAGATTTCGGGAGACGTGTTGTGTTTTAAGTAGAAACCGTTGATTTTCAAATAAAAGAGACACACGAAAAGTGAGAAATGACTGTAACAACAAGGTTAAAACAAATATTGTGCAATAGTTTGATGGGTGCGATCATACCCGCACTTATGCACTGGATCCCATCAGAACTCTGCAGTTAAGCTTGCTTAGGCGAGAGTAGTACTAGGATGGGTGACCTCCTGGGAAGTCCTCGTGTATCACCCTTTTTTAAATCTTCATTTTTTTAAATGTTTTTTTTATTTTTTTTATTTTTATGTAGCCTTATTTAAAACGCTGTTTAGAATCAGAAAACACTAGTATAAAATATTTCGGGAGACGTGTTGGGTTTTACGTACAAACCGTTGATTTTCGAATAAAAGAGACACACGAAAAGTGAGAAATGGCTGTAACAACGAGGTTAAAACAAATATTGTGCAATAGTTTGATGGGTGCGATCATACCCGCACTAATGCACTGGATCCCATGAGAACTCTGCAGTTAAGCGTGCTTGGGCGAGAGTAGTACTAGGATGGGTGACCTCCTGGGAAGTCCTCGTGTTGCACCCTTTTTTAAATCTTAATTTTTTTAAATATTTTTTTATTTTTTTTATTTTTATGTAGCCTTATTTAAAACGCTGTTTAGAATCAGAAAACACTAGTATAAAAGTTTTCGGGAGACGTGTTGGGTTTTACGTACAAACCGTTGATTTTCGAATAAAAGAGACACACGAAAAGTGAGAAATGGTTGTAAGAACAAGGTTAAAACAAATATTGTGCAATAAATTGATGGATGCGATCATACCAGCCTAATGCACTGGATCCCATCAGAAATCCGCAGTTAAGCGTGCTTGGGCGAGAGTAGTACTAGGATGGGTGACCTCTTGGGAAGTCCTCGTGTTGCACCCCTTTTTTAATCTTCATTTTTTTAATTTTTTTTTAAATTTTTTTTATTTTTATGTAGCCTTATTTAAAACGCTGTTTAGAATCAGAAAACACTAGTATAAAAGATTTCGGGAGACGTGTTGTGTTTTAAGTACCAACCGTTGATTTTCGAATAAAAGAGACACACGAAAAGTGAGAAATGACGTTAAGAACATGGTTAAAACAAATATTGTGCAACAGTTTGATGGGTGCGATCATACCAGCACTAATGCACCGGATGGGTGCGATCATGCCAGCACTAATGCACCGGATCCCATCAGAACTCCGTAGTTAAGCGTGCTTGGGCGAGAGTAGTACTAGGATGGGTGACCTCCTGGGAAGTCCTCGTGTTGCACCCCTTTTTAAATCTTCATTTTTTTAAATTTTATTTTTTATTTTTATTTTATGTAGCCTTATTTAAAACGCTGTTTAGAATCAGAAAACACTTGGAAAAAAGATTTCGGTAGACGTGTTGTGTTTTAAGTACAAACCGTTGATTTTCGAATAAAAGAGTCACACGAAAAGTGCGAAATGACTGTAAGAACAAGGTTAAAACAAATATTGTGCAATAATTTGATGGGTGCAATCATACCCGCACTAATTCATCGGACCCCATCAGAACTCCGCAGTTAAACGTGCTTGGGCGAGAGTAATACTATGATGGGTGACCTCCTTGGAAGTCCTCGTGTTGCCTCCATTTTTAAATCGTCATTTTTTTAAATTTTATTTTATTTTTTTTATATTTATGTAGCCTTATTTAAAACGCAGTTTAGAATCAGAAAACACTAGTATAAAAGTTTTCGGGAGACGTGTTGTGTCTTAAGTAAAAACCGTTGATTTTCGAATAAAAGAGACACACGAAAAGTGAGAAATGGCTGTAAGAACAAGGTTAAAACAAATATTGTGCAATAGTTTGATGTGTGCGATCATACCAGCACTAATACACCGGATCCCATCAGAACTCCGCAGTTAAGCGTGCTTGGGCGAGAGTAGCACTAGGATGGGTTACCTCCTGGGAAGTCCTCGTGTTGCACCCCTTTTTAAATCTTCATTTTTTTAATTTTATTTTTATTTTTTTATTTTTATGTAGCCTTATTTAAAACGTTGTTTAGAATCAGAAAACACTAGTATAAAAAATTTTGGGAGACGTGTTGGGTTTTACGTACAAACCGTTGATTTTCGAATAAAAGAGACACACGAAAAGTGAGAAATGGCTGTAAGAACAAGGTTAAAAAAAAATTAGTGCAATAGATTGATGAGTGCGATCATACCAGCACTAATGCACCGGATCCAATTAGAACTCCGCAGTTAAGGGTGCTTGGGCAAGAGTAGTACTAGGATGGGTGACCTCCTGGGAAGTCCTCATGGTTCACCCGTTTTTAAATCTTCATTTTAAATTTTTTTTTTTATTTTTATGTAGCCTTATTTAAAACGCTGTTTAGAATCAGAAAACACTAGTATAAAAGATTTCGGGAGACGTGTTGTGTTTTAAGTACAAACCGTTTATTTTCGAATAAAAGAGACACACGAAAAGTGAGAAATGGCTGTAAGAACAAGGTTTAAACAAATATTGTGCAATAGATTGATGGGAGCGATCATACCAGCACTAATGCACCGGATCCCATCAGAACTTCTCAGTTAAGCGTGCTTGGGCGAGACTAGTACTAGGATGGGTGACCTCCTGGGAAGTCCTCGTCTTTCAACCCTTTTTAAATCTTCATTTTTTTAATTTAATTTTTCTTTTTTTTATTTTTATGTAACCTTATTTAAAACGTTGTTTAGAATCAGAAAACACTAGTATAAAAGATTTTGGGAGACGTGTTGGGTTTTACGTACAAACCGTTCATTTTCGAATAAAAGAGACACACGAAAAGCGAGAAATGGCTGTAAGAACAAGGTTAAAACAAACATTGTGCAATAGTTTGATTGGTGCGATCATACCAGCACTAATGCACCGGATCCCATCAGAACTCCGCAGTTAAGCGTGCTTGGGCGAGAGTAGTACTAAGATGGGTGACCTCCTGGGACGTCCTCGTGTTGCACCCTTTTTTAAATCTTCATTTTTTAAATTTTTTTTTATTTTTTTAATTTTTATGTAGCCTTATTTAAAACGCTGTTTAGAATCAGAAAACACTAGTATAAAAGATTTCGGGAGACGTGTTGTGTTTTAAGTAGAAACCGTTGATTTTCGAATAAAAGAGACACCCGAAAAGTGAGAAATGGCTGTAAGAACAAGGTTAAAACAAATATTGTGCAATAGGTTGATGGGTGCGATCATACCAGCACTAATGCACCGGATCCCATCAAAACTCCGCAGTTAAGCGTGCTTGGGCGAGAGTAGTACTAGGATGGGTGACCTCCTGGGAAGTCCTCGTGTTGCACCCTTTTTTAAATCTTCATTTTTTTAAATTTTTTTATTTTTTTAATTTTTATGTAGCCTTATTTAAAACGCTGTTTAGAATCAGAATACACTAGTATAAAAGATTTCGGGAAACGTGTTGTGTTTTAAGTAGAAACCGTTGATTTTCGAATAAAAGAGACACACGAAAAGTGAGAAATGGCTGTAAGAACAAGGTTAAAACAAATATTGTGCAATAGTTTGATGGGTGCGATCATACCAGCACTAATGCACCGGATCCCATCAGAACTCCGCAGTTTAGCGTGCTTGGGCGAGAGTAGTACTAGGATGGGTGACCTCCTGGGAAGTCCTCGTGTTGCACCCTTTTTTAAATCTTCATTTTTTAAATTTTTTTTTATTTTTTTAATTTTTATGTAGCCTTATTTAAAACGCTGTTTAGAATCAGAAAACACTAGTATAAAAGATTTCGGGAGACGTGTTGTGTTTTAAGTAGAAACCGTTGATTTTCGAATAAAAGAGACACCCGAAAAGTGAGAAATGGCTGTAAGAACAAGGTTAAAACTAGGCCTGGCAAAAACTAACCCGACCCGAACCTAACCCGAAAAAAGCGGGTTAGGGTTGGGATTTTCGACCCGAAACATTAAATGGGTCAACCTGATTGACCCGAAAACTTAAATGGGTTAGGGTAAGGTTGAAAATTTCAACCTGCTCAACCTGAAAATTACCTGCTCAACCCGAAAATATTAAATGGGTCAGGTCACAGATCAGGTCGACCTGATTTTTATCGGGTTCGGGTCGACCTGATCCGTTTAACCCATCTAAGTTAGAGATAAAAGCTTAGCCCACAAGTGAAATGGAAAAAAAAAAAAAAAAACTGACCCAAAACTTAGCCCAAGCCCAAGCCCAAAATAGAGATAAAAGAGGGAAAAAAAAAACCCTACCCCTCATTTTATTTTTCCGTCATTTTATTTCTCTCTCTTCCTTACTCTCTCTCATTCTCTCATATTCTGGATCTTTCTTCGGCTCTTCGCCTCTTCCTCTCTCCATCTCTCGATCTCACTGTCTCTCTCATTCTCTCTCATTCTCTATCTTCCTCATCTTCAAGCTCTTCCTCACTCACTCTGTCTCACTCTCTCTCACTCTCAGTCTCACTCTCTCACTCTCTCGATCTCTCGATCTCACTCTCTCGATCTCACTCTCTCGATCTCTCGATCTCACTGTCTCGACTTCTCTCATTCTTTGTTTTCAAGTTGTGCACCTTATATCTTTGCTGTTGGGTTGGAATTGGAGTACCTTGTATTCAAATAAGTTAAAGTATATTCTTATAGTGGTTTTGTTTAGATTAATGGTTTATTCATGTTTAAGTTTTAAACTTTTAATTCAGTCGAATCTTCATCTCTTTTTCTCTTTTTCTCACCCTAACTTTCGAATCTCTCATCTCTTTTTCTCTTTTTCTCACTTCATTTATGTTTTCTATCTTTTTTTTTTTTTACAGATTTAATCAAGTTATACCTCACAAATTCCAAACAAGACGGTTAGTTTTCTCTTTTTCTCACTTCATCTATGTCTTCTGATTATATTTTTAATTCGTTTAATTTAAATTATGATAGATCCTGAGTACATATACATAAATTGCTTTGACTGTGGAGTCTGTTTTCGGTGGATGGTGGTCTGTTTGTGTCTTGTTGGTGTTCAGTGTTGCTGTAAGTTGGTTGTTGCTTAGATTAATGGTTTATTCATGTTTAAGTTTTAAACTTTTAATTCAGTCGAATGGGTAGATTTTGCTTAGTATTTGTGGTTCTGTTTTCATGAGTTTTGTGGTCTGTTTGTGTCTGCCAGAGTGCCAGGTAGTGTCTGCCAGGTTGATAGTGTGCAGTAGGCAGTAGCAGCTAGCTGGTTGTGTCTTGTTGGTGTTCAGTGTGTTGGTAGTCTGTTTTCAAGTTTGTGTCTTGTTGGTGTTCAGTGAATTAAACTTGATAGTCTGTTTTCAAGTTTGTGTCTTGTTGGTGTTCAGTGTTGCTGTAAGAGTGTAAGTTGGTTGTTGCTGTATATTAGTGCGTTTTGGTGCGGGTCTGCAGGTCATTGTTAGGATGTGGACTTGCTGTTGCGTGCGATGTGCTGCTGTACACGGATTAAGCCTGTTTTATAGACATTTATCCGCATTATACACTTCAATTCTTTTTTGTTATTTTTTAATTCATACTTTAATTATTAGACTTAATTAGGGTTTCTGATTTCTGAATTTATGCTTAAGAGTTTTCATTTTTGTTTCTTATAGTTTTTGATTTTTGATTTTATGTAGATGGAGGGTTTTGCTCATGATATTGAAGATCTGAATTATAGTTTTTGTTTCTGAATTTTTGTTTCTGAATTATATTTTTTTGTAGCTTTGATTGAACCACACTTGGAGGAGCTTTGTGGATCCATAATGAAATTAAAGGTGAGCGATGAAGAGAAAGAGAACCCAGTTGAGAGTCCACTTCAATCGGGCTTCGCAACCGAAACTCCGGAAAGTGCAACCGAATCGACAATGTTCCATTGATTTAAACTTTAAAGTTCTAAAAACTTGGATTTTTTGGTTCTTGTAATTTGTAAACTTGTAACTCTGTCATGACTGTCAGGCTAGCTGGCTAGGTGCTGCCAAAGTGCTTGTAATTTGTAAACTTGGATTTTTTTGGTCATGACAGTGTCACTGTCAGCATGCCTTGAGGTTGAGACTTGAGAGTTTGAGGTGCTTTGAGCACTTGAGGTCTTGAGGAGGTGGCGAGGTGCTGCCAAAGTGCCAACAAGCATTTTTATGAATCATTTTACAAGTGTGCAAAATAAATCAGGTTACGCAGGTCGTTTTCAGGTCGACCTGATCTGTAACAGATCAGGTTAGGGTCAGATTTTTTGACCTGTTTATTAAACAGATCAGGTTAGGGTCGAGTTTTCTGACCTGTTTAGTAATCAGGTCAGTGGGGTTCAACCCGAACCCGACCCGACCTGATCTGTTTGCCAGGCCTAGTTAACACAAATATTGTGCAATAGATTGATGGGTGCGATCATACCAGCACTAATGCACCGGATCCCATCAAAACTCCGCAGTTAAGCGTGCTTAGGCGAGAGTAGTACTAGGATGGGTGACCTCCTGGGAAGTCCTCGTGTTGCACCCTTTTTTAAATCTTCATTTTTTTAAATTTTTTTTATTTTTTTAATTTTTATGTAGCCTTATTTAAAACGCTGTTTAGAATCAGAATACACTAGTATAAAAGATTTCGGGAGACGTGTTGTGTTTTAAGTAGAAACCGTTGATTTTCGAATAAAAGAGACACACGAAAAGTGAGAAATGGCTGTAAGAACAAGGTTAAAACAAATATTGTGCAATAGTTTGATGGGTGCGATCATACCAACACTAATGCACCGGATCCCATCAGAACTCTGCAGTTAAGTGTGCTTGGGCGAGAGTAGTACTAGGATGGGTGCCTGGGAAGTCCTCGTGTTGCACCCCTTTTTAAATCTTTAATTTTTTAAATGTTTTTTTTATTTTTTTTATTTTTATGTAGCCTTATTTAAAACGCTGTTTAGAATCAGAAAACACTAGTATAAAAGATTTCGGGAGACGTGTTGTGTTTTAAGTAGAAACCGTTGATTTTCGAATAGAAGAGACACACGAAAAGTGAGAAATGGCTGTAAGAACAAGGTTAAAACATATATTGTGCAATAGATTGATGGGTGCGATCATACCAGCACTAATGCACCGGATCCCATCAGAACTCCGCAGTTAAGCGTGCTTGGGCGAGAGTAGTACTAGGATGGGTGACCTCCTGCGAAGTCCTCGTGTCGCACCCTTTTTAAATCTTCATTTTTTTAAATTTTATTTTATTTTTTTAATTTTTATGTAGCCTTATTTAAAACGCTGTTTAGAATCAGAAAACACTAGTATAAAAGATTTCGGAAGATGTGTTGTGTTTTAAGTAAAAACCGTTGATTTTCGAATAAAAGAGACACACGAAAAGTGAGAAATGACTGTAAGAACAAGGTTAAAACAAATATTGTGCAATAGTTTGATGGGTGCGATCATACCAGCACTAATGCACCGGATCCCATCAGAACTCCGCAGATAAGCGTGCTTGGGCGAGAGTAGTACTAGGATGGGTGACCTCCTGGGAAGTCCTCGTGTTGCACCCCTTTTTATACTTCATTTTTTTAAATGTTTTTTTATTTTTATGTAGCCTTATTTAAAACGCTGTTTAGAATCAGAAAACACTAGTATAAATGATTTCGGGAGACGTGTTGTGTTTTAAGTAGAAACCGTTGATTTTCGAATAAAAGAGACACCCGAAAAGTGAGAAATGGCTGTAAGAACAAGGTTAAAACAAATATTGTGCAATAGATTGATGAGTGCGATCATACCAGCACTAATGCACCGGATCCCATTAAAACTCCGCAGTTAAGCGTGCTTGGGCGAGAGTAGTACTAGGATGGGTGACCTCCTGGGAAGTCCTCGTGTTTCACCCTTTTTTAAATCTTCATTTTTTTAAATTTTTTTTATTTTTTTAATTTTTATGTAGCCTTATTTAAAACGTTGTTTAGAATCAGAAAACACTAGTATAAAAGATTATGGGAGACGTGTTGTGTTTTAAGTACAAACCGTTGATTTTCAAATAAAAGAGACACCCGAAAAGTGAGAATGGCTGTAAGAACAAGGTTAAAACAAATATTGCGCAATAGATTGATGGGTGCGATCATACCAGCACTAATGCACCGGATCCCATCAGAACTCCGCAGTTAAGCGTGTTTGGGCGAGAGTAGTACTAGGATGGGTGACCTCCTGGGAAGTCCTCGTGTTGCAACCTTTTTTAAATCTTCATTTTTTTAAATTTTTTTTATTTTTTTAATTTTTATGTAGCCTTATTTAAAACGCTGTTTAGAATCAGAAAACACTAGTATATAAGATTTCGGGAGACGTGTTGTGTTTTAAGTACAAACCGTTGATTTTCGAATAAAAGAGACACACGAAAAGTGAGAAATGACTGTAAGAACAAGGTTAAAACAAATATTGTGCAATAGTTTGATGGGTGCGATCATACCAGCACTAATGCACCGGATCCCATCAGAACTCCGCAGTTAAGCGTGCTTGGGCGAGAGTAGTACTAGGATGGGTGACCTCCTGGAAAGTCCTCGTGTTGCACCCTTTTTTAAATGTTCATTTTTTTAATTTTTTTTTATTTTTTTAATTTTTATGTAGCCTTATTTAAAACGTTGTTTAGAATCAGAAAACACTAGTATAAAAGATTATGGGAGACGTGTTGTGTTTTAAGTACAAACCGTTGATTTTCAAATAAAAGAGACACCCGAAAAGTGAGAATGGCTGTAAGAACAAGGTTAAAACAAATATTGCGCAATAGATTGATGGGTGCGATCATACCAGCACTAATGCACCGGATCCCATCAGAACTCCGCAGTTAAGCGTGTTTGGGCGAGAGTAGTACTAGGATGGGTGACCTCCTGGGAAGTCCTCGTGTTGCAACCTTTTTTAAATCTTCATTTTTTTAAATTTTTTTTATTTTTTTAATTTTTATGTAGCCTTATTTAAAACGCTGTTTAGAATCAGAAAACACTAGTATATAAGATTTCGGGAGACGTGTTGTGTTTTAAGTACAAACCGTTTATTTTCGAATAAAAGAGACACACGAAAAGTGAGAAATGACTGTAAGAACAAGGTTAAAACAAATATTGTGCAATAGTTTGATGGGTGCGATCATACCAGCACTAATGCACCGGATCCCATCAGAACTCCGCAGTTAAGCGTGCTTGGGCGAGAGTAGTACTAGGATGGGTGACCTCCTGGAAAGTCCTCGTGTTGCACCCTTTTTTAAATGTTCATTTTTTTAATTTTTTTTTATTTTTTTAATTTTTATGTAGCCTTATTTAAAACGCTGTTTAGAATCAGAAAACACTAGTATAAAAGATTTCGGGAGACATGCTGTGTTTTAAGTAGAAACCGTTGATTTTCGAATAAAAGAGACACACGAAAAGTGAGAAATGGCTGTAAGAACAAGGTTAAAACAAATATTGTGCAATAGATTGATGGGTGCGATCATACCAGCACTAATGCACCGGATCCCATCAGAACTCCGCAGTTAAGCGTGCTTGGGCGAGAGTAGAACTAGGATGGGTGACCTCCTGGGAAGTCCCCGTGTTGCACCCCTTTTTAAATCTTCATTTCTTTAAATTTTTATTTTATTTTTTTTTTTATTTTTATGTACCCTTATTTAAAACGTTGTTTAGAAACAGAAAACACTAGTATAAAAGATTTCGGGAGACGTGTTGTGTTTTTAAGTAGAAACCGTTGATTTTCGAATAAAAGAGACACCCGAAAAGTGAGAAATGGCTGTAAGAACAAGGTTAAAACAAATATTGTACAATAGATTAATGGGTGCGATCATACCAGCACTAATGCACCGGATCCCATCAGAACTCCGCAGCTAAGCGTGCTTGGGCGAGAGTAGTACTAGGATGGGTGACCTCCTGGGAAGTCCTCGTGTTGCAGCCTTTTTTAAATCTTCATTTTTTAAAATTTTTTTTATTTTTTTAATTTTTATGTAGCCTTATTTAAAACGCTGTTTAGAATCAGAAAACACTAGTATAAAAGATTTCGGGAGACGTGTTGTGTTTTAAGTACAAACCGTTGATTTTCGAATAAAAGAGACACACGAAAAGTGAGAAATGACTGTAAGAACAAGGTTAAAACAAATATTGTGCAATAGTTTGATGGGTGCGATCATACCAGCACTAATGCACCGGATCCCATCAGAACTCCGCAGTTAAGCGTGCTTGGGCGAGAGTAGTACTAGGATAGGTCACCTCCTGGGAAGTCCTCGTGTTGCACCCTTTTTTAAATCTTCATTTTTTAAAAATTTTTTTTTTTTTAAAATTTTTATGTAGCCTTCTTTAAAACGCTGTTTAGAATCAGAAAATACTAGTATAAAAGATTTCGGGAGACGTGTTGTGTTTTAAGTAGAAACCGTTGATTATCGAATAAAAGAGACACACGAAAAGTGAGAAATGGCTGTAAGAACAAGGTTAAAACAAATATTGTGCAATAGATTGATGGGTGCGATCATACCAACAATAATGCACCGGATCCCATCAGAACTCCGCAGTCAAGCGTGTTTGGGCGAGAATAGTACTAGGATGGGTGACCTCCTGGGAAGTCCTCGTGTTGCACCGTTTTTTAAATCTTCATTTTTTTAAATTTTATTTTATTTTTTTAATTTTTATTTACCCTTATTTAAAACGCTGTTTAGAATCAGAAAACACTAGTATAAAAGATTTCAGGAGACGTGTTGTGTTTTAAGTAAAAACCGTTGATTTTCGAATAAAAGAGACACACGAAAAGTGAGAAATGGCTGTAGGAACAAGGTTAAAACAAATATTGTGGAAAAGATTGATGGGTGCGATTATACCAGCACTAATGCACCGGATCTCATCAGAACTCCGCAGTTAAGCGTGCTTGGGCGAGAGTAGTACTAGGATGGGTGACCTCCTGGGAAGTCCTTGTGTTGCACCCCTTTTTATACTTCATTTTTTTAAATGTTTTTTTTATTTTTATGTAGCCTTATTTAAAACGCTGTTTAGAATCAGAAAACACTAGTATAAAAGATTTCGGGAGACGTGTTGTGTTTTAAGTACAAACCGTTGATTTTCGAATAAAAGAGACACACGAAAAGTGAGAAATGACTGTAAGAACAAGGTTAAAACAAATATTGTGCCATAGTTTGATGGGTGCGATCATACCAGCACTAATGCACCGGATCCCATCAGAACTTCGCAGTAAAGCGTGCTTGGGCGAGAGTAGTATTAGGATGGGTGACCTCCTGGGAAGTCCTCGTGTTGCACCCTTTTTTAAATCTTCATTTTTTTAATTTTTTTTTTATTTTTTTAATTTTTATGTAGCCTTATTTAAAACGCTGTTTAGAATCAGAAAACACTAGTATAAAAGATTTCAGGAGACGTGTTGTGTTTTAAGTAGAAACCGTTGATTTTCGAATAAAAGAGACACGCGAAAAGTGAGAAATGGTTGTAAGAACAAGGTTAAAACAAATATTGTGCAATAGAATGATGGGTGCGATCATACCAGCACTAATGCACCGGATCCCATCAGAACTCCGCAGTTATGCGTGCTTGGGCGAGAGTAGTACTACGATGGGTGACCTCATGGGAACTCCTCGTGTTGCACCCCTTTTTATACTTCATTTTTTTAAATGTTTTTTTATTTTTATGTAGCCTTATTTAAAACGCTGTTTAGAATCAGAAAACACTTGTATAAAAGATTTCGGGAGACGTGTTGTGTTTTAAGTACAAACCGTTGATTTTCGAATAAAAGAGACACACGAAAAGTGAGAAATGACTGTAAGAACAAGGTTAAAACAAATATTGTGCAATAGATTGATGGGTGCGATCATACCAGCACTAATGCACTGGATCCCATCAGAACTCCTCAGTTAAGCGTGCTTGGGCGAGAGTAGTACTAGGATGGGTGACCTCCTGGGAAGTACTCGTGTTGCAACCTTTTTTAAATCTTCATTTTTTTAAATTTTTTTTATTTTTTTAATTTTTATGTAGCCTTATTTAAAACGCTGTTTAGAATCAGAAAACACTAGTATAAAAGATTTCGGGAGACGTGTTGTGTTTTAAGTAGAAACCGGATATTTTCGAATAAAAGAGACACACGAAAAGTGAGAAATGGCTGTAAGAACAAGGTTAAAACAAATATTGTGCAATAGATTGATGGGTGCGATCATACCAGCACTAATGCACCGGATCCCATCAGAACTCCGCAGTTAAGCATGCTTGGGTGAGAGTAGTACTAGGATGGGTGACCTCCTGGGAAGTCCTCGTGTTGCATCCCTTTTTAAATCTTCATTTTTTTAAATTTTTATTTTATTTTTTTTATTTTTATGTACCCTTATTTAAAACGTTGTTTAGAATCAGAATACACAAGTATAAAATATTTCGGGAGACGTGTTGTGTTTTAAGTAGAAACCGTTGATTTTCGAATGAAAGAGACACACGAAAAGTGAGAAATGGCTGTAAGAACAAGGTTAAAACAAATATTGTGCAATAGATTGATGGGTGCGATCATAGCAGCACTAATGCATCGGATCCCATCAAAACTCCGCAGTTAAGCGTGCTTGGGCGAGAGTAGTACTAGGATGGGTGACCTCCTGGGAAGTCCTCGTGTTGCACCCCTTTTTATACTTCATTTTTTTAAATGTTTTTTATTTTTATGTAGCCTTATTTAAAACGCTGTTTAGAATCAGAAAACACTAGTATAAAAGATTTCGGGAGACGTGTTGTGTTTTAAGTACAAACCGTTGATTTTCGAATAAAAGAGACATCCGAAAAGTGAGAAATGGCTGTAAGAACAAGGTTAAAACAAATATTGTGCAATAGATTGATGGGTGCGATCATACCAGCACTAATGCACCGGATCCCATCAGAACTCCGCAGTTAAGCGTGCTTGGGCGAGAGTAGTACTAGGATGGGTAACTCCTGGGAAGTCCTCGTGTTGCATCGCTTTTTAAATCTTCATTTTTTTTAATTTTTTTTTTATTTTTTTAATTTTTATGTAGCCTTATTTAAAACGCTGTTTAGAATCAGAAAACACTAGTATAAAAGATTTCAGGAGACGTGTTGTGTTTTAAGTAGAAACCGTTGATTTTCGAATAAAAGAGACACGCGAAAAGTGAGAAATGGTTGTAAGAACAAGGTTAAAACAAATATTGTGCAATAGAATGATGGGTGCGATCATACCAGCACTAATGCACCGGATCCCATCAGAACTCCGCAGTTATGCGTGCTTGGGCGAGAGTAGTACTACGATGGGTGACCTCATGGGAAGTCCTCGTGTTGCACCCCTTTTTATACTTCATTTTTTTAAATGTTTTTTTATTTTTATGTAGCCTTATTTAAAACGCTGTTTAGAATCAGAAAACACTAGTATAAAAGATTTCGGGAGACGTGTTGTGTTTTAAGTACAAACCGTTGATTTTCGAATAAAAGAGACACACGAAAAGTGAGAAATGACTGTAAGAACAAGGTTAAAACAAATATTGTGCAATAGATTGATGGGTGCGATCATACCAGCACTAATGCACTGGATCCCATCAGAACTCCTCAGTTAAGCGTGCTTGGGCGAGAGTAGTACTAGGATGGGTGACCTCCTGGGAAGTACTCGTGTTGCAACCTTTTTTAAATCTTCATTTTTTTAAATTTTTTTTATTTTTTTAATTTTTATGTAGCCTTATTTAAAACGCTGTTTAGAATCAGAAAACACTAGTATAAAAGATTTCGGGAGACGTGTTGTGTTTTAAGTAGAAACCGGATATTTTCGAATAAAAGAGACACACGAAAAGTGAGAAATGGCTGTAAGAACAAGGTTAAAACAAATATTGTGCAATAGATTGATGGGTGCGATCATACCAGCACTAATGCACCGAATCCCATCAGAACTCCGCAGTTAAGCATGCTTGGGTGAGAGTAGTACTAGGATGGGTGACCTCCTGGGAAGTCCTCGTGTTGCATTCCTTTTTAAATCTTCATTTTTTTAAATTTTTATTTTATTTTTTTTATTTTTATGTACCCTTATTTAAAACGTTGTTTAGAATCAGAATACACAAGTATAAAATATTTCGGGAGACGTGTTGTGTTTTAAGTAGAAACCGTTGATTTTCGAATGAAAGAGACACACGAAAAGTGAGAAATGGCTGTAAGAACAAGGTTAAAACAAATATTGTGCAATAGATTGATGGGTGCGATCATAGCAGCACTAATGCATCGGATCCCATCAAAACTCCGCAGTTAAGCGTGCTTGGGCGAGAGTAGTACTAGGATGGGTGACCTCCTGGGAAGTCCTCGTGTTGCACCCCTTTTTATACTTCATTTTTTTAAATGTTTTTTTATTTTTATGTAGCCTTATTTAAAACGCTGTTTAGAATCAGAAAACACTAGTATAAAAGATTTCGGGAGACGTGTTGTGTTTTAAGTACAAACCGTTGATTTTCGAATAAAAGAGACATCCGAAAAGTGAGAAATGGCTGTAAGAACAAGGTTAAAACAAATATTGTGCAATAGATTGATGGGTGCGATCATACCAGCACTAATGCACCGGATCCCATCAGAACTCCGCAGTTAAGCGTGCTTGGGCGAGAGTAGTACTAGGATGGGTAACTCCTGGGAAGTCCTCGTGTTGCATCGCTTTTTAAATCTTCATTTTTTTAAATTTTTTTTTTTTTTTTTTTTTTATGTACCCATATTTAAAACGTTGTTTAGAATCAGAAAACACTAGTATAAAAGATTTCGGGAGACGTGTTGTGTTTTAAGTAGAAACCGTTGATTTTCAAATAAAAGAGACACCCGAAAAGTGAGAAATGGCTGTAAGAACAAGGTTAAAACAAATATTGTGCAATAGATTGATGGGTGCGATCATACCAGCACTAATGCACCGGATCCCACCAGAACTCTGCAGTTAAGCGTGCTTGGGTGAGAGTAGTACTAGGATGGGTGACCTCCTGGGAAGTCCTCGTGTTGCAACCTTTTTTAAATCTTCATTTTTTTAAATTTTTTTTATTTTTTTAATTTTTATGTAGCCTTATTTTAAACGCTGTTTAGAATCAGAAAACACTAGTATAAAAGATTTCGGGAGACGTGTTGTGTTTTAAGTACAAACCGTTGATTTTCGAATAAAAGAGACACACGAAAAGTGAGAAATGACTGTAAGAACAAGGTTAAAACAAATATTGTGCAATAGTTTGATGGGTGCGATCATACCAGCACTAATGCACCGGATCCCATCAGAACTCCGCAGTTAAGCGTGCTTGGGCGAGAGTAGTACTAGGATGGGTGACCTCCTGGAAAGTCCTCGTGTTGCACCCTTTTTTAAATGTTCATTTTTTAAAATTTTTTTTATTTTTTTAATTTTTATGTAGCCTTATTTAAAACGCTGTTTAGAATCAGAAAACACTAGTAGAAAAGATTTCGGGAGACATGCTGTGTTTTAAGTAGAAACCGTTGATTTTCGAATAAAAGAGACACACGAAAAGTGAGAAATGGCTGTAAGAACAAGGTTAAAACAAATATTGTGCAATAGATTGATGGGTGCGATCATACCAGCACTAATGCACCGGATCCCATCAGAACTCCGGAGTTAAGCGTGCTTGGGCGAGAGTAGAACTAGGATGGGTGACCTCCTGGGAAGTCCCCGTGTTGCACCCCTTTTTAAATCTTCATTTCTTTAAATTTTTATTTTATTTTATTTTTTTATTTTTATGTACCCTTATTTAAAACGTTGTTTAGAAACAGAAAACACTAGTATAAAAGATTTCGGGAGACGTGTTGTGTTTTAAGTAGAAACCGTTGATTTTCGAATAAAAGAGACACCCGAAAAGTGAGAAATGGCTGTAAGAACAAGGTTAAAACAAATATTGTACAATAGATTAATGGGTGCGATCATACCAGCACTAATGCATCGGATCCCATCAGAACTCCGCAGCTAAGCGTGCTTGGGCGAGAGTAGTACTAGGATGGGTGACCTCCTGGGAAGTCCTCGTGTTGCAGCCTTTTTTAAATCTTCATTTTTTTAAATTTTTTTTATTTTTTTAACTTTTATGTAGCCTTATTTAAAACGCTGTTTAGAATCAGAAAACACTAGTATAAAAGATTTCGGGAGACGTGTTGTGTTTTAAGTACAAACCGTTGATTTTCGAATAAAAGAGACACACGAAAAGTGAGAAATGACTGTAAGAACAAGGTTAAAACAAATATTGTGCAATAGTTTGATGGGTGCGATCATACCAGCACTAATGCACCGGATCCCATCAGAACTCCGCAGTTAAGCGTGCTTGGGCGAGAGTAGTACTAGGATAGGTCACCTCCTGGGAAGTCCTCGTGTTGCACCCTTTTTTAAATCTTCATTTTTTTATTTTATTTTTTTTTTTACATTTTTATGTAGCCTTCTTTATAACGCTGTTTAGAATCAGAAAATACTAGTATAAAAGATTTCGGGAGACGTGTTGTGTTTTAAGTAGAAACCGTTGATTATCGAATAAAAGAGACACACGAAAAGTGAGAAATGGCTGTAAGAACAAGGTTAAAACAAATATTGTGCAATAGATTGATGGGTGCGATAATACCAACAATAATGCACCGGATCCCATCAGAACTCCGCAGTCAAGCGTGTTTGGGCGAGAATAGTACTAGGATGGGTGACCTCCTGGGAAGTCCTCGTGTTGCACCCTTTTTTAAATCTTCATTTTTTTAAATTTTATTTTATTTTTTTAATTTTTATTTACCCTTATTTAAAACGCTGTTTAGAATCAGAAAACACTAGTATAAAAGATTTCAGGAGACGTGTTGTGTTTTAAGTAAAAACCGTTGATTTTCGAATAAAAGAGACACACGAAAAGTGAGAAATGGCTGTAGGAACAAGGTTAAAACAAATATTGTGGAAAAGATTGATGGGTGCGATTATACCAGCACTAATGCACCGGATCCCGTCAGAACTCCGCAGTTAAGCGTGCTTGGGCGAGAGTAGTACTAGGATGGGTGACCTCCTGGGAAGTCCTTGTGTTGCACCCCTTTTTATACTTTATTTTTTTAAATGTTTTTTTTATTTTTATGTAGCCTTATTTAAAACGCTGTTTAGAATCAGAAAACACTAGTATAAAAGATTTCGGGAGACGTGTTGTGTTTTAAGTACAAACCGTTGATTTTCGAATAAAAGAGACACACGAAAAGTGAGAAATGACTGTAAGAACAAGGTTAAAACAAATATTGTGCAATAGATTGATGGGTGCGATCATACCAGCACTAATGCACTTGGATCCCATCAGAACTCCTCAGTTAAGCGTGCTTGGGCGAGAGTAGTACTAGGATGGGTGACCTCCTGGGAAGTACTCGTGTTGTAACCTTTTTTAAATCTTCATTTTTTTAAATTTTTTTTATTTTTTTAATTTTTATGTAGCCTTATTTAAAACGCTGTTTAGAATCAGAAAACACTAGTATAAAAGATTTCGGGAGACGTGTTGTGTTTTAAGTAGAAACCGGATATTTTCGAATAAAAGAGACACACGAAAAGCGAGAAATGGCTGTAAGAACAAGGTTAAAACAAATATTGTGCAATAGATTGATGGGTGCGATCATACCAGCACTAATGCACCGGATCCCATCAGAACTCCGCAGTTAAGCATGCTTGGGTGAGAGTAGTACTAGGATGGGTGACCTCCTGGGAAGTCCTCGTGTTGCATCCCTTTTTAAATCTTCATTTTTTTAAATTTTTATTTTATTTTTTTTATTTTTATGTACCCTTATTTAAAACGTTGTTTAGAATCAGAATACACAAGTATAAAAGATTTCGGGAGACGTGTTGTGTTTTAAGTAGAAACCGTTGATTTTCGAATAAAAGAGACACACGAAAAGTGAGAAATGGCTGTAAGAACAAGGTTAAAACAAATAATGTGCAATAGATTGATGGGTGCGATCATAGCAGCACTAATGCATCGGATCCCATCAAAACTCCGCAGTTAAGCGTGCTTGGGCGAGAGTAGTACTAGGATGGGTGACCTCCTGGGAAGTCCTCGTGTTGCACCCCTTTTTATACTTCATTTTTTTAAATGTTTTTTTATTTTTATGTAGCCTTATTTAAAACGCTGTTTAGAATCAGAAAACACTAGTATAAAAGATTTCGGGAGACGTGTTGTGTTTTAAGTACAAACCGTTGATTTTAGAATAAAAGAGACATCCGAAAAGTGAGAAATGGCTGTAAGAACAAGGTTAAAACAAATATTGTGCAATAGATTGATGGGTGCGATCATACCAGCACTAATGCACCGGATCCCATCAGAACTCCGCAGTTAACCGTGCTTGGGCGAGAGTAGTACTAGGATGGGTAACTCCTGGGAAGTCCTCGTGTTGCATCGCTTTTTAAATCTTCATTTTTTTAAATTTTTATTTTTATTTTTTATTTTTATGTACCCTTATTTAAAACGTTGTTTAGAATCAGAAAACACTAGTATAAAAGATTTCGGGAGACGTGTTGTGTTTTAAGTAGAAACCGTTGATTTTCAAATAAAAGAGACACCCGAAAAGTGAGAAATGGCTGTAAGAACAAGGTTAAAACAAATATTGTGCAACAGATTGATGGGTGCGATCATACCAGCACTAATGCACCGGATCCCACCAGAACTCTGCAGTTAAGCGTGCTTGGGTGAGAGTAGTACTAGGATGGGTGACCTCCTGGGAAGTCCTCGTGTTGCAACCTTTTTTAAATCTTCATTTTTTTAATTTTTTTTTATTTTTTTAATTTTTATGTAGCCTTATTTTAAACGCTGTTTAGAATCAGAAAACACTAGTATAAAAGATTTCGGGAGACGTGTTGTGTTTTAAATAGAAACCGTTGATTATCGAATAAAAGAGACACACGAAAAGTGAGAAATGGCTGTAAGAACAAGGTTAAAACCAATATTGTGCAATAGATTGATGGGTGCGATCATACCAGCACTAATGAACCGGATCCCATCAGAACTCCGCAGTCAAGCGTGCTTGGGCGAGAGTAGAACTAGGATGGTGACCTCCTGGGAAGTCCTCGTGTTGCACCCTTTTTTAAATCTTCATTTTTTTAAAGTTTTATTTTATTAAATTTTTATTTTTATGTACCCTTATTTAAAACGTTGTTTAGAATCAGAAAACACTAGTATAAAAGATTTCGGGAGACGTGTTGTGTTTTAAGTAGAACCCGTTGATTTTCGAATAAAAGAGACACACGAAAAGTGAGAAATGGCTGTAAGAACAAGGTTAAAACAAATATTGTGCAATAGATTGATGGGTGCGATCATACCAGCACTAATGCACCGGATCCCATCAGAACTCCGCAGTTAAGCGTGCTTGGGCGAGAGTAGTACTAGGATGGGTGACCTCCTGGGAAGTCCTCGTGTTGCCCCCCTTTTTATACTTCATTTTTTTAAATATTTTTTTATTTTTATGTAGCCTTATTTAAAACGCTGTTTAGAATCAGAAAACAATAGTATAAATGATTTCGAAAGACGTGTTGTGTTTTAAGTAGAAACCGTTGATTTTCGAATAAAAGAGACACACGAAAAGTGAGAAATGGTTGTAAGAACAAGGTTAAAACAAATATTGTTCAATAGATTGATGGGTGCGATCATACCAGCACTAATGCACCGGATCCCATCAGAACTCCGCATTAAGCGTGCTAGGGCGAGAGTAGTACTAGGATGGGTGACCTCCTGGGAATTTCTCGTGTTGCACCCCTTTTTAAATCTTCATTTTTTTAAAATTTTTATTTTATTTTTTTTTATTTTTATTTACCCTTATTTAAAACGTTATTTAGAATTAGAAAACACTAGTATAAAAGATTTCGGGAGACGTGTTGTGTTTTAAGTAGAAACCGTTGATTTTCAAATAAAAGAGACACACGAAAAGTGAGAAATGGCTGTAAGAACAAGGTTAAAACCAATATTGTGCAATAGATTGATGGGTGCGATCATACCAGCACTAATGCACCGGATCCCATCAGAACTTCGCAGTTAAGCGTGCTTGGGCGAGAGTAGTACTAGGATGGGTGACCTCCTGGGAAGTCCTCGTGTTGCACCCCTTTTTATACTTCATTTTTTTAAATATTTTTTTATTTTTATGTAGCCTTATTTAAAACGCTGTTTAGAATCAGAAAACAATAGTATAAATGATTTCGAAAGACGTGTTGTGTTTTAAGTACAAACCGTTGATTTTCGAATAAAAGAGACACACGAAAAGTGAGAAATGACTGTAAGAACAAGGTTAAAACAAATATTGTGCAATAGATTGATGGGTGCGATCATACCAGCACTAATGCACCGGATCCCATCAGAACTCCGCAGTTAAGCGTGCTTAGGCGAGAGTAGTACTAGGATGGGTGACCTCCTGGGAAGTCCTCGTGTTGCACCCCTTTTTAAATCTTAATTTTAAAATTTTTATTTTATTTTTTTTTATTTTTATGTACCCTTATTTAAAACGTTGTTTAGAATCAGAAAACACTAGTATAAAAGATTTCGGGAGACATGTTGTGTTTTAAGTAGAAACCGTTGATTTTCGAATAAAAGAGACACACGAAAAGTGAGAAATGGCTGTAAGAACAAGGTTAAAACAAATATTGTGCAATAGATTGATGGGTGCGATCATACTAGCACTAATGCACCAGATCCCATCAGAACTCCGCAGTTAAGCGTGCTTGGGCGAGAGTAGTACTAGGATGGGTGACCTCCTGGGATGTCCTCGTGTTGCACCCCTTTTTATACTTCATTTTTTTAAATGTTTTTTTATTTTTATGTAGCCTTATTTAAAACGCTGTTTAGAATCAGAAAACACTAGTATAAAAGATTTCGGGAGACGTGTTGTCTTTTAATTACAAACCGTTGATTTTCGAATAAAAGAGACACCCGAAAAGTGAGAAATGGCTGTAAGAACAAGGTTAAAACAAATATTGTGCAATAGATTGATGGGTGCGATCATACCAGCTCTAATGCACCGGATCCCATCAGAACTCCGCAGTTAAGCGTGCTTGGGCGAGAGTAGTACTAGGATGGGTAACTCCTGGGAAATCCTCGTGTTGCATCGCTTTTTAAATCTTCATTTTTTAAAATTTTTATTTTATTTTTTTTATTTTTATGTACCCTTATTTAAAACGTTGTTTAGAATCAGAAAACACTAGTATAAAAGATTTCGGGAGACGTGTTGTGTTTTAAGTAGAAACCGTTGATTTTCAAATAAAAGAGACACCCGAAAAGTGAGAAATGGCTGTAAAAACAAGGTTAAAACAAATATTGTGCAATAGATTGATGGGTGCGATCATACCAGCACTAATGCACCGGATCCCACCAGAACTCTGCAGTTAAGCGTGCTTGGGTGAGAGTAGTACTAGGATAGGTGACCTCCTGGGAAGTCCTCGTGTTGCAACCTTTTTTAAATCTTCATTTTTTAAAATTTTTTTTTTTTTTTAGTTTTTATGTAGCCTTATTCAAAACGCTGTTTAGAATCAGAAAACACTAGTATAAAAGATTTCGGGAGACGTGTTGTGTTTTAAGTAGAAACCGTTGATTATCGAATAAAAGAGACACACGAAAAGTGAGAAATGGCTTTAAGAACAAGGTTAAAACCAATATTGTGCAATAGATTGATGGGTGCGATCATACAAGCACTAATGAACCGGATCCCATCAGAACTCCGCAGTCAAGCGTGCTTGGGCGAGAGTAGAACTAGGATGGGTGACCTCCTGGGAAGTCCTCGTGTTGCACCCTTTTTTAAATCTTCATTTTTTTAATTTTTTTTTTTTTTTTTAATTTTTATGTAGCCTTATTTAAAACGCTATTTAGAATCAGAAAACACTAGTATAAAAGATTTCGGGAGACGTGTTGTGTTTTAAGTAGAAACCGTTGATTTTCGAATAGAAGAGACACACGAAAAGTGAGATATGGCAGTAAGAACAAGGTTAAAACAAATATTGTGCAATAGATTGATGGGTGCGATCATACCAGCACTAATGCACCGGATCCCATCAGAACTCCGCAGTTAAGTGTACTTGGGCGAGAGTAGTACTAGGATGGGTGACCTCCTGGGAAGTCCTCGTGTTGCACACTTTTTTAAATCTTCATTTTTTTAAATTTTTTTTATTTTTTTAATTTTTATGTAGCCTTATTTAAAACGCTGTTTAGAATCAGAATACACTAGTATAAAAGATTTCGGGAGACGTGTTGTGTTTTAAGTAGAAACCGTTGATTTTCGAATAGAAGAGACACACGAAAAGTGAAAAATGGCTGTAAGAACAAGGTTAAAACAAATATTGTGCAATAGATTGATGGGTGCGATTATACCAGCACTAATGCATCGGATCCCATCAGAACTCCGCAGTTAAGCGTGCTTGGGCGAGAGTAGTACTAGGATGGGTGACCTCCTGGGAAGTCCTCGTGTTGCATCCCTTTTTAAATCTTCATTTTTTTAAATTTTTATTTTATTTATTTTATTTTTTTTATTTTAATGTACCCTTATTTAAAACGTTGTTTAGAATCAGAAAACACTAGTATAAAAGATTGAGGGAGACGTGTTGTGTTTTAAGTAGAAACCGTTGATTTTCGAATAAAAGAGACACCCGAAAAGTGAGAAATGGCTGTAAGAACAGGTTAAAACAAATATTGTGCAATAGATTGATGGGTGCGATCATACCAGCAGTAATGCACCGGATCCCCTCAGAACTCCGCAGTTAACCGTGCTTGGGCGAGAGTAGTACTAGGATGGGTGACCTCCTGGGAAGTCCTCGTGTTGCACCCCTTTTTAAATCTTCATTTTTTCAAAATTTTATTTTATTTTTTTTATTTTTATGTACCCTTATTTAAAACGTTGTTTAGAATCAGAAAACACTAGTATAAAAGATTTCGGGAGACGTGTTGTGTTTTAAGTAGAAACCGTTGATTTTCGAATAAAAGAGACACACGAAAAGTGAGAAATGGCTGTAAGAAAAAGGTTAAAACAAATATTGTGCAATAGATTGATGGGTGCGATCATACCAGCACTAATGCACCGGATCCCATCAGAACCCCGCAGGTAAGCGTGCTTGGGCGACAGTAGTACTAGGATGGGTGACCTCCTAGGAAGTCCTCGTGTTGCACCCTTTTTTAAATCTTCATTTTTTTAAATTTTAATTTATTTTTTTAATTTTTATGTACCCTTATTTAAAACGCTGTTAAGAATCAGAAAACACTAGTATAAAAGATTTCGGGACACGTGTTGTGTTTTAAGTAGAAACCGTTGATTTTCGAATAAAAGAGACACACGAAAAGTGAGAAATGGCTGTAAGAACAAGGTTAAAACAAATATTGTGCAATAGATTGATGGGTGCGATCATACCAGCACTAATGCACCGGATCCCATCAGAACTCCGCAGTTAAGCGTGCTTGGGCGAGAGTAGTACTAGGATGGGTGACCTCCTGGGATGTCCTCGTGTTGCACCCCTTTTTATACTTCATTTTTTTAAATGTTTTTTTATTTTTATGTAGCCTTATTTAAAACGCTGTTTAGAATCAGAAAACACCAGTATAAAAGATTTCGGGAGACGTGTTGTGTTTTAAGTAGAAACCGTTGATTTTCGAATAAAAGAGACACACGAAAAGTGAGAAATGGTTGTAAGAACAAGGTTAAAACAAATATTGTGCAATAGATTGATGGGTGTGATCATACCAGCACTAATGCACCGGATCCCATCAGAACTCCGCAGCGAAGCGTGCTTGGGCGTGAGTAGTACTAGGATGGGTGACCTCCTGGGAAGTCCTCGTGTTGCACCCCTTTTTAAATCTTCATTTTTTCAAAATTTTATTTTATTTTTTTTATTTTTATGTACCCTTATTTAAAACGTTGTTTAGAATCAGAAAACACTAGTATAAAAGATTTCGGGAGACGTGTTGTGTTTTAAGTAGAAACCGTTGATTTTCGAATAAAAGAGACACACGAAAAGTGAGAAATGGCTGTAAGAAAAAGGTTAAAACAAATATTGTGCAATAGATTGATGGGTGCGATCATACCAGCACTAATGCACCGGATCCCATCAGAACCCCGCAGTTAAGCGTGCTTGGGCGACAGTAGTACTAGGATGGGTGACCTCCTAGGAAGTCCTCGTGTTGCACCCTTTTTTAAATCTTCATTTTTTTAAATTTTAATTTATTTTTTTAGTTTTTATGTACCCTTATTTAAAACGCTGTTTAGAATCAGAAAACACTAGTATAAAAGATTTCGGGACACGTGTTGTGTTTTAAGTAGAAATCGTTGATTTTCGAATAAAAGAGACACACGAAAAGTGAGAAATGGCTGTAAGAACAAGGTTAAAACAAATAATATGCAATAGATTGATGGGTGCGATCATACCAGCACTAATGCACCGGATCCCATCAGAACTCCGCAGTGAAGCGTGCTTGGGCGAGAGTAGTACTAGGATGGGTGACCTCCTGGGAAGTCCTCGTGTTGCACCCCTTTTTATACTTCATTTTTTTAAATGTTTTTTTATTTTTATGTAGCCTTATTTAAAACGCTGTTTATAATCAGAAAACACTAGTATAAATTATTTCGGGAGACGTGTTGTGTTTTAAGTAGAAACCGTTGATTTTCGAATAAAAGAGTCACACGAAAAGTGAGAAATGGTTGTAAGAACAAGGTTAAAACAAATATTGTGCAATAGATTGATGGGTGCGATCATACCAGCACTAATGCACCGGATCCCATCAGAACTCCGCATTAAGCGTGCTTGGGCGAGAGTAGTACTAGGATGGGTGACCTCCTGGGAAGTCCTCGTGTTGCACCCCTTTTTAAATCTTCATTTTTTTTAAATTTTTATTTTATTTTTTTAATTTTTATGTACCCTTATTTAAAACGTTGTTTAGAATCAGAAAACACTAGTATAAAAGATTTCGGGAGACGTGTTGTGTTTTAAGTAGAAACCGTTGATTTTCAAATAAAAGAGACACACGAAAAGTGAGAAATGGCTGTAAGAACAAGGTTAAAACAAATATTGTGGAAAAGATTGATGGGTACGATCATACCAGCACTAATGCACCGGATCCCATCAGAACTCCGCAGTTAAGTGTGCTTAGGCGAGAGTAGTACTAGGATGGGTGACCTCCTAGGAAGTCCTCGTGTTGCACCCTTTTTTAAATCTTCATTTTTTTAAATTTTATTTTATTTTTTTAATTTTTATGTACCCTTATTTAAAACGTTGTTTAGAATCAGAAAACACTAGTATAAAAGATTTCGGGAGACGTGTTGTGTTTTAAGTAGAAACCGTTGATTTTCGAATAAAAGAGACACACGAAAAGTGAGAAATGGCTGTAAGAACAAGGTTAAAACAAATATTGTGGAAAAGATTGATGGGTACGATCATACCAGCACTAATGCACCGGATCCCATCAGAACTCCGCAGTTAAGCGTGCTTAGGCGAGAGTAGTACTAGGATGGGTGACCTCTTGTGAAGTCCTCGTGTTGCTCCCCTTTTTATACTTTATTTTTTTAAATGTTTTTTTATTTTTATGTAGCCTTATTTAAAACGCTGTTTAGAATCAGAAAACACTAGTATAAAAGATTTCGGAAGACGTGTTGTGTTTTAAGTACAAACCGTTGATTTTCGAATAAAAGAGACACACGAAAAGTGAGAAATGACTGTAAGAACAAGGTTAAAACAAATATTGTGCAATAGATTGATGGGTGCGATCATACCAGCACTAATGCACCGGATCCCATCAGAACTCCGCAGTTAAGCGTGCTTGGGCGAGAGTAGTACTAGGATGCGTGACCTCCTGGGAAGTCCTCGTGTTGCACCCCTTTTTAAATCTTCATTTTTTTAAATTTTTATTTTATTTTTTTTATTTTTATGTACCCTTATTTAAAACGTTGTTTAGAATCAGAAAACACTAGTATAAAAGATTTCGGGAGACGTGTTGTGTTTTAAGTAGAAACCGTTGATTTTCAAATAAAAGAGACACACGAAAAGTGAGAAATGGTTGTAAGAACAAGGTTAAAACAAATATTGTGAAAAAGATTGATGGGTACGATCATACCAGCACTAATGCATCGGATTCCATCAGAACTCCGCAGTTAAGCGTGCTTGGGCGAGAGTAGTACTAGGATGGGTGACCTCCTGTGAAGTCCTCGTGTTGCACCCCTTTTTATACTTCATTTTTTTAAATATTTTTTTATTTTTATGTAGCCTTATTTAAAACGCTGTTTAGAATCAGAAAACACCAGTATAAAAGATTTCGGGAGACGCGTTGTGTTTTAAGTACAAACCGTTCATTTTCGAATAAAAGAGACACACGAAAAGTGAGAAATGACTGTAAGAACAAGGTTAAAACAAATATTGTGCAATAGTTTGATGGGTGCGATCATACCAGCACTAATGCACCGGATCCCATCAGAACTCCGCAGTTACGCGTGCTTGGGCGAGAGTAGTACTAGGATGGGTGACCTCCTGGGAAGTCCTCGTGTTGCACCCTTTTTTAAATCTTCATTTTTTTAAATTTTTTTTTATTTTTTTAATTTTTATGTAGCCTTATTTAAAACGCTGTTTAGAATCAGAAAACACTAGTATAAAAAGATTTCGGGAGACGTGTTGTGTTTTAAGTAGAAACCGTTGATTTTCGAATAAAAGAGACACACGAAAAGTGAGAAATGGCTGTAAGAACAAGGTTAAAACAAATATTGTGCAATAGATTGATGGGTGCGATCATACCAACACTAATGCACCGGATCCCATCAGAACTCCGCAGTTAAACGTGCTTGGGCGAGATTAGTACTAGGATGGGTGACCTCCTGGGAAGTCCTCGTGTTGCACCCCTTTTTAAATCTTCATTTTTTTAATTTTTTATTTTTATGTACCCTTATTTAAAACGTTGTTTAGAATCAGAAAACACTAGTATAAAAGATTTCGGGAGACGTGTTGTGTTTTAAGTAGAAACCGTTGATTTTCGAATAAAAGAGACACACGAAAAGTGAGAAATGGCTGTAAGAACAAGGTTAAAACAAATATTGTGCAATAGATTGATGGGTGCGATCATATCAGCACTAATGCACCGGATCCCATCAGAACTCTGCAGTTAAGCGTGCTTCGGCGAGAGTAGTACTATGATGGGTGACCTCCTGGGAAGTCCTCGTGTTGCACCCTTTTTTAAATCTTCATTTTTTTAAATTTTATTTTATTTTTTAAATTTTTATTTACCCTTATTTAAAACGCTGTTTAGAATCAGAAAACACTAGTATAAAAGATTGAGGGAGACGTGTTGTGTTTTAAGTAAAAACCGTTGATTTTCGAATAAAAGAGACACACGAAAAGTGAGAAATGGCTATAAGAACAAGGTTAAAACAAATATTACGGAAAAGATTGATGGGTGCGATCATACCAGCACTAATGCACCGGATCCCATCAGAACTCTACAGTCAAGCGTGCTTGGGCGAGAGTAGTACTAGGATGGGTGACCTCCTGGGAAGTCCTCGTGTTGCACCCCTTTTTAGATCTTCAATTTTTTAAATGTGTTTTTATTTATTTTTATTTTTATGTAGCCTTATTTATAACGCTGTTTAAAATCAGAAAACACTAGTATAAAAGATTTCGGGAGACGTGTTGTGTTTTAAGTACAAACCGTTGATTTTCGAATAAAAGAGACACACGAAAAGTGAGAAATGGCTGTAAGAACAAGGTTAAAACAAATATTGTGCAATAGATTGATGGGTGCGATCATACCAGCACTAATGCACCGGATCCCATCAGAACTCCGCAGTGAAACGTGCTTGGGCGAGACTAGTACTAGGATGGGTGACCTCCTGGGAAGTCCTCGTGTTGCATCCCTTTTTAAATCTTCATTTTTTTAAATTTTTATTTTATTTTTTTTATTTTTATGTACCCTTATTTAAAACGTTGTTTATAATCAGAAAACACTAGTATAAAAGATTTCGGGAGACGTGTTGTGTTTTAAGTAGAAACCGTTGATTTTCAATAAAAGAGACACCCGAAAAGTGAGAAATGGCTGTAAGAACAAGGTTAAAACAAATATTGTGCAATAGTTTGATGGGTGCGATCATACCAGCACTAATGCACCGGATCTCATCAGAACTCCGCAGTTAAGCGTGCTTGGGCGAGAGTAGTACTAGGATGGGTGACCTCCTGGGAAGTCCTCGTGTTGCATCCCTTTTTAAATCTTCATTTTTTTAAATTTTTATTTTATTTTTTTTATTTTTATGTACCCTTATTTAAAACGTTGTTTAGAATCAGAAAACACTAGTATAAAAGATTTCGGGAGACGTGTTGTGTTTTAAGTAGAAACCGTTGATTTTCGAATAAAAGAGACACACGAAAAGTGAGAAATGGCTGTAAGAACAAGGTTAAAACAAATATTGTGCAATAGATTGATGGGTGCGATCATACCAGCACTAATGCACCGGATCCTATCAGAACTCCGCAGTGAAGCGTGCTTGGGCGAGAGTAGTACTAGGATGGGTGACCTCCTGGGAAGTCCTCGTGTTGCATCCCTTTTTAAATCTTCATTTTTTAAAATTTTTATTTTATTTTTTTTTATTTTTATGTACCCTTATTTAAAACGTTGTTTATAATCAGAAAACACTAGTATAAAAGATTTCGGGAGACGTGTTTTGTTTTAAGTTGAAACCGTTGATTTTCAAATAAAAGAGACACCCGAAAAGTGATAAAATGGCTGTAACAACAAGGGTAAAACAAATATTGTGCAATAGATTGATGGGTGCGATCATACCAGCACTAATGCACCGGATCCCATCAGAACTCCGCAGTTAAGCGTGCTTGGGCGAGAGTAGTACTAGGATGGGTGACCTCCTGGGAAGTCCTCGTGTTGCACCCTTTTTTAAATCTTCATTTTTTTAAATTTTTTTTATTTTTTTAATTTTTATGTAGCCTTATTTAAAACGCTGTTTAGAATCAGAAAACACTAGTATAAAAGATTTTGGGAGACGTGTTGTGTTTTAAGTAGAAACTGTTGATTTTCGAATAAAAGAGACACACGAAAAGTGAGAAATTGCTGTAAGAACAAGGTTAAAACAAATATTGTGCAATAGATTGATTGGTGCGATCATACTAGCACTAATGCACCGGATCCCCTCAGAACTCCGCAGTTAAGCGTGCTTGGGCGAGAGTAGTACTAGGATGGGTGACCTCCTGGGAAGTCCTCGTGTTGCACCCCTTTTTAAATCTTCATTTTTTTAAATTTTTATTTTATTTTATTTTTATTTTTATATACCCTTATTTAAAACGTTGTTTAGAATCAGAAAATACTAGTATAAAAGATTTTGGGAGACGTGTTGTGTTTTAAGTAGAAACCGTTGATTTTCGAATAAAAGAGACACAAGAAAAGTTAGAAATTGCTGTAAGAACAAGGTTAAAACAAATATTGTGCAATAGATTGATGGGTGCGATCATACCAGCACTAATGCACCGGATCCCATCAGAACTCCGCAGTTAAACGTGCTTGGGCGAGAGTAGTACTATGATGGGTGACCTCCTGGGAAGTCCTCGTGTTGCACCCTTTTTTAATACTTCATTTTTTTAAATTTTATTTTATTTTTTTAATTTTTATTTACCCTTATTTAAAACGCTGTTTAGAATCAGAAAACACTAGTATAAAAGATTTCGGGAGACGTGTTGTGTTTTAAGTAAAAACCGTTGATTTTCGAATAAAAGAGACACACGAAAAGTGAGAAATGGCTGTAAGAACAAGGTTAAAACAAATATTGTGGAAAAGATTGATGGGTGCGATCATACCAGCACTAATGCACCGAATCCCTTCAGAACTCTGCAGTGAAGCGTGCATGGGCGAGAGTAGTACTAGGATGGGTGACCTCCTGGGAAGTCCTCGTGTTGCACCCTTTTTTAAATCTTCATTTTTTTAAATTTTTTTTATTTTTTTAATATTTATGTAGCCTTATTTAAAACGCTGTTTAAAATCAGAAAACACTAGTATAAAAGATTTCGGGAGACGTGTTGTGTTTTAAGTAGAAACCGTTGATTTTCGAATAAAAGAGACACACGAAAAGTGAGAAATGGCTGTAAGAACAAGGTTAACACAAAAATTGTGCAATAGATTGATGGGTGCGATCATACCAGCACTAATGCACCGGATCCCATCAGAACTCCGCAGTGAAGCGTGCTTGGGCGAGAGTAGTACTAGGATGGGTGACCTCCTGGGAAGTCCTCGTGTTGCACCCCTTTTTAAATCTTCATTTTTTTAAATTTTTATTTTATTTTTTTTATTTTTATGTACCCTTATTTAAAACATTGTTTAGAATCAGAAAACATTAGTATAAAAGATTTCGGGAGACGTGTTGTGTTTTAAGTAGAAACCGTTGATTTTCGAATAAAAGAGACACACGAAAAGTGAGAAATGGCTGTAAGAACAAGGTTAACACAAATATTGTGCAATAGATTGATGGGTGCGATCATACCAGCACTAATGCACCGGATCCCATCAGAACTCCGCAGTGAAGCGTGCTTGGGCGAGAGTAGAACTAGGATGGGTGACCTCCTGGGAAGTCCCCGTGTTGCACCCCTTTTTAAATCTTCATTTCTTTAAATTTTTATTTTATTTTTATTTTATTTTTATGTACCGTTATTTAAAACGTTGTTTAGAAACAGAAAACACTAGTATAAAAGATTTCGGGAGACGTGTTGTGTTTTAAGTAGAAACCGTTGATTTTCGAATAAAAGAGACACACGAAAAGTGAGAAATGGCTGTAAGAACAAGGTTAAAACAAATATTGTGGAAAAGATTGATGGGTGCGATCATACCAGCACTAATGCACCGAATCCCTACAGAACTCCGCAGTGAAGCGTGCATGGGCGAGAGTAGTACTAGGATGGGTGACCTCCTGGGAAGTCCTCGTGTTGCACCCTTTTTTAATACTTCATTTTTTTAAATTTTATTTTATTTTTTTAATTTTTATTTACCCTTATTTAAAACGCTGTTTAGAATCAGAAAACACTAGTATAAAAGATTTCGGGAGACGTGTTGTGTTTTAAGTAAAAACCGTTGATTTTCGAATAAAAGAGACACACGAAAAGTGAGAAATGGCTGTAAGAACAAGGTTAAAACAAATATTGTGGAAAAGATTGATGGGTGCGATCATACCAGCACTAATGCACCGAATCCCTTCAGAACTCCGCAGTGAAGCGTGCATGGGCGAGAGTAGTACTAGGATGGGTGACCTCCTGGGAAGTCCTCGTGTTGCACCCTTTTTTAAATCTTCATTTTTTAAAATTTTTTGTATTTTTTTAATATTTATGTAGCCTTATTTAAAACGCTGTTTAGAATCAGAAAACACTAGTATAAAAGATTTCGGGAGACGTGTTGTGTTTTAAGTAGAAACCGTTGATTTTCGAATAAAAGAGACACACGAAAAGTGAGAAATGGCTGTAAGAACAAGGATAAAACAAATATTGTGCAATAGATTGATGGGTGCGATCATACCAGCACTAATGCACCGGATCCCATCAGAACTCCGCAGTGAAGCGTGCTTGGGCGAGAGTAGTACTAGGATGGGTGACCTCCTGGGAAGTCCTCGTGTTGCACCCCTTTTTAAATCTTCTCTTTTTTAAATTTTTATTTTATTTTTTTTATTTTTATGTACCCTTATTTAAAACATTGTTTAGAATCAGAAAACACTAGTATAAAAGATTTCGGGAGACGTGTTGTGTTTTAACTAGAAACCGTTGATTTTCGAATAAAAGAGACACACGAAAAGTGAGAAATGGCTGTAAGAACAAGGTTAAAACAAATATTGTGCAATAGATTGATGGGTGCGATCATATCAGCACTAATGCACCGGATCCCATCAAAACTCCGCAGTTAAGTGTGCTTGGGAGAGAGTAGTACTAGGATGGGTGACCTCCTCGGAAGTCCTGGTGTTGCACCCCTTTTTAAATCTTCATTTTTTTAATTTTTTATTTTATTTTTTTTATTTTTATGTACCCTTATTTAAAACGTTGTTTAGAATCAGAAAACACTAGTATAAAAGATTTCGGGAGACGTGTTGTGTTTTAAGTAAAAACCGTTAATTTTCGAATAAAAGAGACACACGAAAAGTGAGAAATGGCTGTAAGAACAAGGTTAAAACAAATATTGTGGAAAAGATTGATGGGTGCGATCATACCAGCACTAATGCACCGGATCCCATCAGAACTCCGCAGTGAAGCGTGCATGGGCGAGAGTAGTACTAGGATGGGTGACCTCCTGGGAAGTCCTCGTGTTGCACCCTTTTTTAAATCTTCATTTTTTAAAAGTTTTTTTATTTTTTTTATTTCTATGTACCGTTATTTAAAACGTTGTTTAGAATCAGAAAACACTAGTATAAAAGATTTCGGGAGACGTGTTGTGTTTTAAGTAGAAACCGTTGATTTTCGAATAAAAGAGACACACGAAAAGTGAGAAATTGTTGTAAGAACAAGGTTAAAACAAATATTGTGCAATAGATTGATGTGTGCGATCATACTAGCACTAATGCACCGGATCCCATCAGAACTCCGCAGTGAAGCGTGCTTGGGCGAGAGTAGTACTAGGATGGGTGACCTCCTGGGTAGTCCTCGTGTTGCACCCCTTTTTAAATCTTCATTTTTTAAAATTTTTATTTTTATTTTTTATTTTTATGTACCCTTATTTAAAACGTTGTTTAGAATCAGAAATCACTAGTATAAAAGATTTCGGGAGACGTGTTGTGTTTTAAGTAGAAATCGTTGATTTTCGAATAAAAGAGACACACGAAAAGTGAGAAATTGATGTAAGAACAAGGTTAAAACAAATATTGTGCAATAGATTGATGGGTGTGATAATACCTGCACTAATGCACCGGATCCCATCAGAACTCCCCAGTTAAGCGTGCTTGGGCGAGAGTAGTACTAGGATGGTTGACCTCCTGGGAAGTCCTCGTGTTGCACCCCTTTTTAAATCTTCATTTTTTAAAATTTTTATTTTATTTTTTTTATTTTTATGTACCCTTATTTAAAACGTTGTTTAGAATCAGAAAACACTAGTATAAAAGATTTCGGGAGACGTGTTGTGTTTTAAGTAGAAACCGTTGATTTTCGAATAAAAGAGACACACGAAAAGTGAGAAATTGTTGTAAGAACAAGGTTAAAACAAATATTGTGCAATAGACTGATGGGTGCGATCATACCAGCACTAATGCACCGGATCCCTTCAGAACTCCGCAGTTAAGCGTGCTTGGGCGAGAGTAGTACTAAGATGGGTGACCTCCTGGGAAGTCCTCGTGTTGCACCCTTTTTTAATACTTCATTTTTTTAAATTTTTTTTTATTTTTTTAATTTTTATTTACCCTTATTTAAAACGCTGTTTAGAATCAGAAAACACTAGTACAAAAGATTTCGGGAGACGTGTTGTGTTTTAAGTAAAAACCGTTGATTTTCGAATAAAAGAGACACACGAAAAGTGAGAAATGGCTGTAAGAACAAGGTTAAAACAAATATTGTGGAAAAGATTGATGGGTGCGATCATACCAGCACTAATGCACCGGAGCCCTTCAGAACTCCGCAGTGAAGCGTGCATGGGCGAGAGTAGTACTAGGATGGGTGACCTCCTGGGAAGTCCTCGTGTTGCACCCTTTTTTAAATCTTTATTTTTTTAAATTTTTTTTATTTTTTTAACATTTATGTAGCCTTATTTAAAACGCTGTTTAGAATCAGAAAACACTAGTATAAAAGATTTCGGGAGACGTGTTGTGTTTTAAATAGAAACCGTTGATTTTCGAATAAAAGAGACACACGAAAAGTGAAAAATGGCTGTAAGAACAAGGTTAAAACAAATATTGTGCAATTGATTGATGGGTGCGATCATACCAGCACTAATGCACCGGATCCCATCAGAACTCCGCAGTTAAGCGTGGTTGGGCGAGAGTAGTACTAGGATGGGTGACCTCCTGGGAAGTCCTCGTGTTGCACCCCTTTTTAAATCTTCATTTTTTAAAATTTTTATTTTATTTTTTTTATTTTTATGTACCCTTATTTAAAACGTTGTTTAGAATCAGAAAACACTAGTATAAAAGATTTCGGGAGACGTGTTGTGTTTTCAGTAGAAACCGTTGGTTTTCGAATAAAAGAGACACACGAAAAGTGAGAAATGGCTGTAAGAACAAGGTTAAAACAAATATTGTGCAATAGATTGATGGCTGCGATCATACCAGCACTAATGCACCGGATCCCATCAGAACTCCGCAGTTAAGCGTGCTTGGGCGAGAGTAGTACTAGGATGGGTGACCTCCTGGGAAGTCCTCGTGTTGCACCCCTTTTTAAATCTTCATTTTTTTAAATTTTTATTTTATTTTTTTTATTTTTATGTACCGTTATTTAAAACGTTGTTTAGAATCAGAAAACACTAGTATAAAAGATTTCGGGAGACGTGTTGTGTTTTAAGTTGAAACCGTTGATTTTCGAATAAAAGAGACACACGAAAAGTGAGAAATGGCTGTAAGAACAAGGTTAAAACAAATATTGTGCAATAGATTGATGGGTGCGATCATATCAGCATTAATGCACCAGATCCCATCAGAACTCCGCAGTTAAGTGTGTTTGGGCGAGAGTAGTACTAGGATGGGTGACCTCCTGAGAAGTCCTGGTGTTGCACCCCTTTTTAAATCTTCATTTTTTTAATTTTTTATTTTATTTTTTTTATTTTTATGTACCCTTATTTAAAACGTTGTTTAGAATCAGAAAACACTAGTATAAAAGATTTCGGGAGACGTGTTGTGTTTTAAGTAAAAACCGTTGATTTTCGATTAAAAGAGACACACGAAAAGTGAGAAATGGCTGTAAGAACAAGGTTAAAACAAATATTGTTGAAAAGATTGATGGGTGCGATCATACCAGCACTAATGCACCGGATCCCATCAGAACTCCGCAGTGAAGCGTGCATGGGCGAGAGTAGTACTAGGATGGGTGACCTCCTGGGAAGTCCTCGTGTTGCACCCTTTTTTAAATCTTCATTTTTTTAAATTTTTTTTATTTTTATGTACCTTTATTTAAAACGTTGTTTAGAATCAGAAAACACTAGTATAAAAGATTTTGGGAGACGTGTTGTGTTTTAAGTAGAAACCGTTGATTTTCGAATAAAAGAGACACACAAAAAGTGAGAAATGGCTGTAAGAACAAGGTTAAAACAAATATTGTGGAAAAGATTGATGGGTGCGATCATACCACCACTAATGCACTGGATCCCATCAGAACTCTGCAGTTAAGTGTGCTTGGGCGAGAGTAGTATTAGGATGGGTGACCTCCTGGGAAGTCCTCGTGTTGCACCCCTTCTTAAACCTTCAATTTTTTAAATGTTTTTTTTTTAAATTTTTTTTTATTTTTATGTAGCCTTATTTAAAACGCTCATTAGAATCAGAAAACACTAGTATAAAAGATTTCGAGAGACGTGTTGTGTTTTAAATAGAAACCGTTGATTTTCGAATAAAAGAGACACCTGAAAAGTGAGAAATGGCTGTAAGAACAAGGTTAAATCAAATATTGTGCAATAGTTTGATGGGTGCGATCATACCAGCACTAATGCACCGGATCACATCAGAACTCCGCAGTTAAGCGTGCTTGGGCGAGAGTAGTACTAGGATGGGTGACCTCCTGGGAAGTCCTCGTGTTGCACCCTTTTTTAAATCTTCATTTTTTTAAATTTTATTTTATTTTTTTAATTTTTATGTACCCTTTTTTAAAACGCTGTTTAGAATCAGAAAACACTAGTATAAAAGATTTCGGGAGACGTGTTGTGTTTTAAGTAAAAATCGTTGATTTTCGAATAAAAGAGACACACGAATAGTGAGAAATGGCTGTAAGAACAAGGTTAAAACAAATATTGTGGAAAAGATTGATGGGTGCGATCATACCAGCACTAATGCACCGGATCCCATCAGAACTCCGCAGTGAAGCGTGCATGGGCGAGAGTAGTACTAGGATGGGTGACCTCCTGGGAAGTCCTTGTGTTGCACCCCTTTTTAAATCTTCAATTTTTTTAATGTTTTTTTATTTTTTTTTATTTTTATGTAGCCTTATTTAAAACGCTGTTTAGAATCAGAAAACACTAGTATAAAAGATTTCGGGAGACGTGTTGTGTTTTAAGTACAAACCGTTGATTTTCGAATAAAAGAGACACACGAAAAGTGAGAAATGACTGTAAGAACAAGGTTAAAACAAATATTGTGCAATAGTTTGATGGGTGCGATCATACCAGCACTAATGCACCGGATCCCATCAGAACTCCGCAGTTAAGCGTGCTTGGGCGAGAGTAGTACTAGGATAGGTGACCTCCTGGGAAGTCCTCCTGTTGCACCCCTTTTTATACTTTATTTTTTTAAATGTTTTTTTATTTTTATGTAGCCTTATTTAAAACACTGTTTAGAATCAGAAAACACTAGTATAAAAGATTTCGGGAGACGTTTTGTGTTTTAAGTAGAAACCGTTGATTTTCGAATAAAAGAGACACACGAAAAGTGAGAAATGGCTGTAAGAACAAGGTTAAAACAAATATTGTGCAATAGATTGATGGGTGCGATCATACCAGCACTAATGCACCGGATCCCATCAGAACTCCGCAGTTAAGCGTGCTTGGGCGAGAGTAGTACTAGGATGGGTGACCTCTTGGGAAGTCCTCGTGTTGCACCCTTTTTTAAATCTTCATTTTTTTAAATTTTATTTTATTTTTTAAATTTTTATTTACCCTTATTTAAAAGGCTGTTTAGAATTAGAAAACACTTGTATAAAAGATTTCGGGAGACGTGTTGTGTTTTAAGTAAAAACCGTTGATTTTCGAATAAAAGAGACACACGAAAAGTGAGAAATGGCTGTAAGAACAAGGTTAAAACAAATATTGTGGAAAAGATTGATGGGTGCGATCATACCAGCACTAATGCAACGGATCCCATCAGAACTCCGCAGTTAAGCGTGCTTGGGCGAGAGTGGTACTAGGATGGGTGACCTCCTGGGATGTCCTCGTGTTGCACCCCTTTTTATACTTCATTTTTTTTAAATGTTTTTAATTTTTTTGTAGCCTTATTTAAAACGCTGTTTAGTATCAGAAAACACTAGTATAAAAGATTTCGGGAGACGTGTTGTGTTTTAAGTAGAAACCGTTGATTTTCGAATAAAAGAGACACACGAAAAGTGAGAAATGACTGTAAGAACAAGGTTAAAACAAATATTGTGCAATAGTTTGATGGGTGCGATCATACCAGCACTAATGCACCGGATCCCATCAGAACTCCGCAGAGAAGCGTGCTTGGGCGAGAGTAGTACTAGGATGGGTGACCTCCGGGGAAGTCCTCGTGTTGCATCCCTTTTTAAATCTTCATTTTTTTAAATTTTTATTTTATTTTTTTTATTTTTATGTACCCTTATTTAAAACGTTGTTTAGAATCAGAAAACACTAGTATAAAAGATTTCGGGAGACGTGTTGTGTTTTAAGTAGAAACCGTTGATTTTCGAATAAAAGAGACACCCGAAAAGTGAGAAATGGCTGTAAGAACAAGGTTAAAACAAATATTGTGCAATAGATTGATGGGAGCGATCATACCAGCACTAATGCACCGGATCCCATCAGAACTCCGCAGTTAAGCGTGCTTGGCGAGAGTAGTACTTGGATGGGTGACCTCCTGGGAAGTCCTCGTGTCGCACCCTTTTTTAAATCTTCATTTTTTAAAATTTTTTTTATTTTTTTAATTTTTATGTAGCCTTATTTAAAACGTTGTTTAGAATCAGAATACAGTAGTATAAAAGATTTCGGGAGACGTGTTGTGTTTTAAGTAGAAACCGTTGATTTTCGAATAAAAGAGACACACGAAAAGTGAGAAATGGCTGTAAGAACAAGGTTAAAACAAATATTGTGCAATAGATTGATGGGTGCGATCAGACCAGCACTAATGCACCGGATCCCATCAGAACTCCGCAGTGAAGCGTGCTTGGGCGAGAGTAGTACTAGGATGGGTGACCTCCTGGTAAGTCCTCGTGTTGCATCCCTTTTTAAATCTTCATTTTTTAAAATTTTTATCTTATTTTTTTTTATTTTTATGTACCCTTATTTAAAACGTTGTTTATAATCAGAAAACACTAGTATAAAAGATTTCGGGAGACGTGTTGTGTTTTAAGTAGAAACCGTTGATTTTCAAATAAAAAAGACACCCGAAAAGTGAGAAATGGCTGTAAGAACAAGGTTAAAACAAATATTGTGCAATAGATTGATGGGTGCGATCATACCAGCACTAATGCACCGGATCCCATCTGAACTCCACAGTTAAGCGTGCTTGGGCGAGAGTAGTACTAGGATTGGTGACCTCCTGGGAAGTCCTCGTGTCGCACCCTTTTTAAATCTTCATTTTTTTAAATTTTATTTTATTTTTTTAATTTTTATGTACCCTTATTTAAAACGCTGTTTAGAATCAGAAAACACTAGTATAAAAGATTTCGGGAGACGTGTTGTGTTTTAAGTAAAAACCGTTGATTTTCGAATGAAAGAGACACACGAAAAGTGAGAAATGGCTGTAAGAACAAGGTTAAAACAAATATTGTGGAAAAGATTGATGGGTGCAATCATACCAGCACTAATGCATCGGATCCCATCAGAACTCCGCAGTTAAGCGTGCTTGGGCGAGAGTAGTACTAGGATGGGTGACCTCCTTGGACGTCCTCGTGTTGCACCCCTTTTTAAATCTTTATTTTTTTAAATTTTTATTTTATTTTTTTTTATTTTTATGTACCCTTATTTAAAACGTTGTTTAGAATCAGAAAACACTAGTATAAAAGATTTCGGGAGACGTGTTGTGTTTTAAGTAGAAACCGTTGATTTTCGAATAAAAGAGACACACGAAAAGTGAGAAATGGCTGTAAGAACAAGGTTAAAACAAATATTGTGCAATAGATTGATGGGTGCGATCATACCAGCACTAATGCACCGGATCCCATCAGAACTTCGCAGTTAAGCGTGCTTGGGCGAGAGTAGTACTAGGATGGGTGACCTCCTGGGAAGTCCTCGTGTTGCACCCCTTTTTATACTTCATTTTTTTAAATGTTTTTTTATTTTTATGTAGCCTTATTTAAAACACTGTTTAGAATCAGAAAACACTAGTATAAAAGATTTCGGGAGACGTGTTGTGTTTTAAGTAGAAACCGTTGATTTTCAAATAAAAGAGACACACGAAAAGTGAGAAATGGCTGTCAGAACAAGGTTAAAACAAATATTGTGGAAAAGACTGAAGAGTGCGATCATACCAGCACTAATGCACCGGATCCCATCAGAACTCCGCAGTTAAGCGTGCTTGGGCGAGAGTAGTACTAGGATGGGTGACCTCCTGGGAAGTCCTCGTGTTGCACCCCTTTTTATACTTCATTTTTTTAAATGTTTTTTTATTTTTATGTAGCCTTATTTAAAACACTGTTTAGAATCAGAAAACACTAGTATAAAAGATTTCGGGAGACGTGTTGTGTTTTAAGTAGAAACCGTTGATTTTCGAATAAAAGAGACACACGAAAAGTGAGAAATGGCTGTAAGAACAAGGTTAAAACAAATATTGTGGAAAAGATTGAAGAGTGAAATCATACCAGCACTAATGCACCAGATCCCATCAGAACTCCGCAGTTAAGCGTGCTTGGGCGAGAGTAGTACTAGAATGGGTGACCTCCTTGGAAGTCCTCGTGTTGCACCCCTTTTTATACTTCATTTTTTTAAATGTTTTTTTTTATTTTTATGTAGCCTTATTTAAAACGCTGTTTAGAATCAGAAAACACTAGTATAAAAGATTTCGGGAGACGTGTTGTGTTTTAAGTACAAACCGTTGATTTTCGAATAAAAGAGACACACGAAAAGTGAGAAATGACTGTAAGAACAAGGTTAAAACAAATATTGTGCAATAGTTTGATGGGTGCGATCATACCAGCACTAATGCACCGGATCCCATCTGAACTCCGCAGTTAAGCGTGCTTGGGCGAGAGTAGTACTAGGATAGGTGACCTCCTGGGAAGTCCTCCTGTTGCACCCCTTTTTATACTTCATTTTTTTAAATGTTTTTTTATTTTTATGTAGCCTTATTTAAAACACTGTTTAGAATCAGAAAACACTAGTATAAAAGATTTCGGGAGACGTGTTGTGTTTTAAGTAGAAACCGTTGATTTTCGAATAAAAGAGACACACGAAAAGTGAGAAATGGCTGTAAGAACAAGGTTAAAACAAATATTGTGGAAAAGATTAATGGGTGCGATCATACCAGCACTAATGCACCGGATCCCATCAGAACTCCGCAGTGAAGCGTGCATGGGCGAGAGTAGTACTAGGATGGGTGACCTCCTGGGAAGTCCTCGTGTTACACCCTTTTTTAAATCTTCATTTTTTTAAATTTTTTTTATTTTTTTAATTTTTATGTAGCCTTATTTAAAACGCTGTTGAGAATCAGAAAACACTAGTATAAAAGATTTCGGGAGACGTGTTGTGTTATAAGTAGAAACCGTTGATTTTCGAATAAAAGAGACACACGAAAAGTGAGAAATGGCTGTAAGAACAAGGTTAAAACAAATATTGTGCATTAGATTGATGGGTGCGATCATACCAGCACTAATGCACCGGATCCCATCAGAACTCCGCAGTTAAGCGTGCTTGGGCGAGAGTAGTAATAGGATGGGTGACCTCCTGGGAAGTCCTCGTGTTGCACCCCTTTTTAAATCTTCATTTTTTTAAATTTTTATTTTATTTTTTTATTTTTATGTACCCTTATTTAAAACGTTGTTTAGAATCAGAAAACACTAGTATAAAAGATTTCGGGAGACGTGTTGTGTTTTAAGTAGAAACCGTTGATTTTCGAATAAAAGAGACACACGAAAAGTGAGAAATGGCTGTAAGAACAAGGTTAAAACAAATATTGTGGAAAAGATTGAAGAGTGAAATCATACCAGCACTAATGCACCAGATCCCATCAGAACTCCGCAGTTAAGCGTGCTTGGGCGAGAGTAGTACTAGAATGGGTGACCTCCTTGGAAGTCCTCGTGTTGCACCCCTTTTTATACTTCATTTTTTTAAATGTTTTTTTTTATTTTTATGTAGCCTTATTTAAAACGCTGTTTAGAATCAGAAAACACTAGTATAAAAGATTTCGGGAGACGTGTTGTGTTTTAAGTACAAACCGTTGATTTTCGAATAAAAGAGACACACGAAAAGTGAGAAATGACTGTAAGAACAAGGTTAAAACAAATATTGTGCAATAGTTTGATGGGTGCGATCATACCAGCACTAATGCACCGGATCCCATCTGAACTCCGCAGTTAAGCGTGCTTGGGCGAGAGTAGTACTAGGATAGGTGACCTCCTGGGAAGTCCTCCTGTTGCACCCCTTTTTATACTTCATTTTTTTAAATGTTTTTTTATTTTTATGTAGCCTTATTTAAAACACTGTTTAGAATCAGAAAACACTAGTATAAAAGATTTCGGGAGACGTGTTGTGTTTTAAGTAGAAACCGTTGATTTTCGAATAAAAGAGACACACGAAAAGTGAGAAATGGCTGTAAGAACAAGGTTAAAACAAATATTGTGGAAAAGATTAATGGGTGCGATCATACCAGCACTAATGCACCGGATCCCATCAGAACTCCGCAGTGAAGCGTGCATGGGCGAGAGTAGTACTAGGATGGGTGACCTCCTGGGAAGTCCTCGTGTTACACCCTTTTTTAAATCTTCATTTTTTTAAATTTTTTTTATTTTTTTAATTTTTATGTAGCCTTATTTAAAACGCTGTTGAGAATCAGAAAACACTAGTATAAAAGATTTCGGGAGACGTGTTGTGTTATAAGTAGAAACCGTTGATTTTCGAATAAAAGAGACACACGAAAAGTGAGAAATGGCTGTAAGAACAAGGTTAAAACAAATATTGTGCATTAGATTGATGGGTGCGATCATACCAGCACTAATGCACCGGATCCCATCAGAACTCCGCAGTTAAGCGTGCTTGGGCGAGAGTAGTAATAGGATGGGTGACCTCCTGGGAAGTCCTCGTGTTGCACCCCTTTTTAAATCTTCATTTTTTTAAATTTTTATTTTATTTTTTTAATTTTTATGTACCCTTATTTAAAACGTTGTCTAGAATCAGAAAACACTAGTATAAAAGATTTCGGGAGACGTGTTGTGTTTTAAGTAGAAACCGTTGATTTTCGAATAAAAGAGACACACGAAAAGTGAGAAATGGCTGTAAGAACAAGGTTAAAACAAATATTGTGCAATAGATTGATGGGTGCGATCATACCAGCACTAATGCACCGGATCCCATCAGAACTCCGCAGTTAAGCGTGCTTGGGCGAGAGTAGTACTATGATGGGTGACCTCCTGGGAAGTCCTCGTGTTGCACCCCTTTTTAAATCTTCATTTTTTTAAATTTTTATTTTATTTTTTTTATTTTTATGTACCCTTATTTAAAACGTTGTTTAGAATCAGAAAACACTAGTATAAAAGATTTCGGGAGACGTGTTGTGTTTTAAGTAGAAACCGTTGATTTTCGAATAAAAGAGACACACGAAAAGTGAGAAATGGCTGTAAGAACAAGGTTAAAACAAATATTGTGGAAAAGATTAATGGGTGCGATCATACCAGCACTAATGCACCGGATCCCATCAGAACTCCGCAGTGAAGCGTGCATGGGCGAGAGTAGTACTAGGATGGGTGACCTCCTGGGAAGTCCTCGTGTTACACCCATTTTTAAATCTTCATTTTTTTAAATTTTTTTTATTTTTTTAATTTTTATGTAGCCTTATTTAAAACGCTGTTGAGAATCAGAAAACACTAGTATAAAAGATTTCGGGAGACGTGTTGTGTTATAAGTAGAAACCGTTGATTTTCGAATAAAAGAGACACACGAAAAGTGAGAAATGGCTGTAAGAACAAGGTTAAAACAAATATTGTGCATTAGATTGATGGGTGCGATCATACCAGCACTAATGCACCGGATCCCATCAGAACTCCGCAGTTAAGCGTGCTTGGGCGAGAGTAGTAATAGGATGGGTGACCTCCTGGGAAGTCCTCGTTTTGCACCCCTTTTTAAATCTTCATTTTTTTAAATTTTTATTTTATTTTTTTAATTTTTATGTACCCTTATTTAAAACGTTGTCTAGAATCAGAAAACACTAGTATAAAAGATTTCGGGAGACGTGTTGTGTTTTAAGTAGAAACCGTTGATTTTCGAATAAAAGAGACACACGAAAAGTGAGAAATGGCTGTAAGAACAAGGTTAAAACAAATATTGTGCAATAGATTGATGGGTGCGATCATACCAGCACTAATGCACCGGATCCCATCAGAACTCCGCAGTTAAGCGTGCTTGGGCGAGAGTAGTACTATGATGGGTGACCTCCTGGGAAGTCCTCGTGTTGCACCCTTTTTTAAATCTTTATTTTTTTAAATTTTATTTTATTTTTTTAATTTTTATTTACCCTTATTTAAAACGCTGTTTAGAATCAGAAAACACTAGTATAAAAGATTTCGGGAGACGTGTTGTGTTTTAAGGAAAAACCGTTGATTTTCGAATAAAAGAGACACACGAAAAGTGAGAAATGGCTGTAAGAAAAAGGTTAAAACAAATATTGTGGAAAAGATTGATGGGTGCGATCATACCAGCACTAATGCACCGGATCCCATCAGAACTCCGCAGTGAAGCGTGCATGGGCGAGAGTAGTACTAGGATGGGTGACCTCCTGGGAAGTCCTCGTGTTGCACCCTTTTTTAAATCTTCATTTTTTTAAATTTTTTTTATTTTTTAAATTTTTATGTAGCCTTATTTAAAACGCAGTTTAGAATCAGAAAACACTAGTATAAAAGATTTCGGGAGACGTGTTGTGTTTTAAGGAAAAACCGTTGATTTTCGAATAAAAGAGACACACGAAAAGTGAGAAATGGCTGTAAGAACAAGGTTAAAACAAATATCGTGCAATAGATTGATGGGTGCGATCATACCAGCACTAATGCACCGGATCCCATTAGAACTCCGCAGTTAAGCGTGCTTGGGCGAGAGTAGTACTAGGATGGGTGACCTCCTGGGAAGTCCTCGTGTTGCACCCCTTTTTAAATCTTCATTTTTTTAAATTTTTATTTTATTTTTTTTATTTTTATGTACCCTTATTTAAAACGTTGTTTAGAATCAGAAAACACTAGTATAAAAGATTTCGGGAGACGTATTGTGTTTTAAGTAGAAACCGTTGATTTTCGAATAAAAGAGACACACGAAAACAGAGAAATGGCTGTAAGAACAAGGTTAAAACAAATATTGTGCAATAGATTGATGGGTGCGATCATACCAGCACTAATGCACCGGATCGCATCAGAACTCCGCAGTTAAGCGAGTTTTGGCGAGAGTAGTAGTAGGATGGGTGACCTCCTGGGAAGTCCTCATGTTGCACCCCTTTTTAAATCTTCATTTTTTTAAATTTTTATTTTATTTTTTTTATTTTTATGTACCCTTATTTAAAACGTTGTTTAGAATCAGAAAACACTAGTATAAAAGATTTCGGGAGACGTGTTGTGTTTTAAGTAGAAACCGTTGATTTTCGAATAAAAGAGACACACGAAATCTGAGAAATGGCTGTAAGAACAAGGTTAAAACAAATATTGTGCAATAGATTGATGGGTGCGATCATACCAGCACTAATGCACCGGATCCCATCAGAACTCCGCAGTTAAGCGTGCTTGGGCGAGAGTAGTACTAGGATGGGTGACCTCCTGGGAAGTCCTCGTGTTGCACCCCTTTTTATACTTCATTTTTTTAAATGTTTTTTTATTTTTATGTAGCCTTATTTAAAACACTGTTTAGAATCAGAAAACACTAGTATAAAAGATTTCGGGAGACGTGTTGTGTTTTAAGTAGAAACCGTTGAATTTCGAATAAAAGAGACACACGAAAAGTGAGAAATGGCTGTAAGAACAAGGTTAAAACAAATATTGTGGAAAAGATTGAAGAGTGCAATCATACCAGCACTAATGCACCAGATCCCATCAGAACTCCGCAGTTAAGCGTGCTTGGGCGAGAGTAGTACTAGAATGGGTGACCTCCTTGGAAGTCCTCGTGTTGCACCCCTTTTTATACTTCATTTTTTTAAATGTTTTTTTTTATTTTTATGTAGCCTTATTTAAAACGCTGTTTAGAATCAGAAAACACTAGTATAAAAGATTTCGGGAGACGTGTTGTGTTTTAAGTACAAACCGTTGATTTTCGAATAAAAGAGACACACGAAAAGTGAGAAATGACTGTAAGAACAAGGTTAAAACAAATATTGTGCAATAGTTTGATGGGTGCGATCATACCAGCACTAATGCACCGGATACCATCAGAACTCCGCAGTTAAGCGTGCTTGGGCGAGAGTAGTACTAGGACAGGTGACCTCCTGGGAAGTCCTCCTGTTGCACCCCTTTTTATAGTTCATTTTTTTAAATGTTTTTTTATTTTTATGTAGCCTTATTTAAAACACTGTTTAGAATCAGAAAACACTAGTATAAAAGATTTCGGGAGACGTGTTGTGTTTTAAGTAGAAACCGTTGATTTTCGAATAAAAGAGACACACGAAAAGTGAGAAATGGCTGTAAGAACAAGGTTAAAACAAATATTGTGCAATAGATTGATGGGTGCGATCATACCAGCACTAATGCACCGGATTCTATCAGAACTCCGCAGTTAAGCGTGCTTGGGCGAGAGTAGTACTAGGATGGGTGACCTCTTGGGAAGTCCTCGTGTTGCACCCTTTTTTAAATCTTCATTTTTTTACATTTTATTTTATTTTTTTAATTTTTATTTACCCTTATTTAAAAGGCTGTTTAGAATTAGAAAACACTAGTATAAAAGATTTCGGGAGACGTGTTGTGTTTTAAGTAAAAACCGTTGATTTTCGAATAAAAGAGACACACGAAAAGTGAGAAATGGCTGTAAGAACAAGGTTAAAACAAATATTGTGGAAAAGATTGATGGGTGCGATCATACCAGCACTAATGCACCGGATCCCATCAGAACTCCGCAGTGAAGCGTGCATGGGCGAGAGTAGTACTAGGATGGGTGACCTCCTGGGAAGTCCTCGTGTTACACCCTTTTTTAAATCTTCATTTTTTTAAATTTTTTTTATTTTTTTAATTTTTATGTAGCCTTATTTAAAACGCTGTTGAGAATCAGAAAACACTAGTATAAAAGATTTCGGGAGACGTGTTGTGTTATAAGTAGAAACCGTTGATTTTCGAATAAAAGAGACACACGAAAAGTGAGAAATGGCTGTAAGAACAAGGTTAAAACAAATATTGTGCAATAGATTGATGGGTGCGATCATACCAGCACTAATGCACCGGATCCCATCAGAACTCCGCAGTGAAGCGTGCATGGGCGAGAGTAGTACTAGGATGGGTGACCTCCTGGGAAGTCCTCGTGTTGCACCCTTTTTTAAATCTTCATTTTTTTTAATTTTTTTTATTTTTTAAATTTTTATGTAGCCTTATTTAAAACGCTGTTTAGAATCAGAAAACACTAGTATAAAAGATTTCGGGAGACGTGTTGTGTTTTAAGGAAAAACCGTTGATTTTCGAATAAAAGAGACACACGAAAAGTGAGAAATGGCTGTAAGAACATGGTTAAAACAAATATCGTGCAATAGATTGATGGGTGCGATCATACCAGCACTAATGCACCGGATCCCATTAGAACTCCGCAGTTAAGCGTGCTTGGGCGAGAGTAGTACTAGGATGGGTGACCTCCTGGGAAGTCCTCGTGTTGCACCCCTTTTTAAATCTTCATTTTTTTAAATTTTTATTTTATTTTTTCTATTTTTATGTACCCTTATTTAAAACGTTGTTTAGAATCAGAAAACACTAGTATAAAAGATTTCGGGAGACGTGTTGTGTTTTAAGTAGAAACCGTTGATTTTCGAATAAAAGAGACACAGGAAAACAGAGAAATGGTTGTAAGAACAAGGTTAAAACAAATATTGTGCAATAGATTGATGGGTGCGATCATACCAGCACTAATGCACCGGATCGCATCAGAACTCCGCAGTTAAGCGTGCTTTGGCGAGAGTAGTAGTAGGATGGATGACCTCCTGGGAAGTCCTCGTGTTGCACCCCTTTTTAAATCTTTATTTTTTTAAATTTTTATTTTATTTTTTTTATTTTTATGTACCCTTATTTAAAACGTTGTTTAGAATCAGAAAACACTAGTATAAAAGATTTCGGGAGACGTGTTGTGTTTTAAGTAGAAACCGTTGATTTTCGAATAAAAGAGACACACGAAAACTGAGAAATGGCTGTAAGAACAAGGTTAAAACAAATATTGTGCAATAGATTGATGGGTGCGATCATACCAGCACTAATGCATCGGATCCCATCAGAACTCCGCAGTTAAGCGTGCTTGGGCGAGAGTAGTACTAGGATGGGTGACCTCCTGGGAAGTCCTCGTGTTGCACCCCTTTTTATACTTCATTTTTTTAAATGTTTTTTTATTTTTATGTAGCCTTATTTAAAACACTGTTTAGAATCAGAAAACACTAGTATAAAAGATTTCGGGAGACGTGTTGTGTTTTAAGTAGAAACCGTTGATTTTCGAATAAAAGAGACACACGAAAAGTGAGAAATGGCTGTAAGAACAAGGTTAAAACAAATATTGTGGAAAAGATTGAAGAGTGCAATCATACCAGCACTAATGCACCAGATCCCATCAGAACTCCGCAGTTAAGCGTGCTTGGGCGAGAGTAGTACTAGAATGGGTGACCTCCTTGGAAGTCCTCGTGTTGCACCCCTTTTTATACTTCATTTTTTTAAATGTTTTTTTTTTATTTTTATGTAGCCTTATTTAAAACGCTGTTTAGAATCAGAAAACACTAGTATAAAAGATTTCGGGAGACGTGTTGTGTTTTAAGTACAAACCGTTGATTTTCGAATAAAAGAGACACACGAAAAGTGAGAAATGACTGTAAGAACAAGGTTAAAACGAATATTGTGCAATAGTTTGATGGGTGCGATCATACCAGCACTAATGCACCGGATCCCATCAGAACTCCGCAGTTAAGCGTGCTTGGGCGAGAGTAGTACTAGGATAGGTGACCTCCTGGGAAGTCCTCCTGTTGCACCCCTTTTTATACTTTATTTTTTTAAATATTTTTTTTATTTTTATGTAGCCTTATTTAAAACACTGTTTAGAATCAGAAAACACTAGTATAAAAGATTTCGGGAGACGTGTTGTGTTTTAAGTAGAAACCGTTGATTTTCGAATAAAAGAGACACACGAAAAGTGAGAAATGACTGTGAGAACAAGGTTAAAACAAATATTGTGCAATAGTTTGATGGGTGCGATCATACCAGCACTAATGCATCGGATCCCATCAGAACTCCGCAGTGAAGAGTGCTTGAGCGAGAGTAGTACTAGGATGGGTGACCTCCTGGTAAGTCCTCGTGTTGCATCCCTTTTTAAATCTTCATTTTTTTAAATTTTTATTTTATTTTTTTTATTTTTATGTACCCTTATTTAAAACGTTGTTTGTAATCAGAAAACACTAGTATAAAAGATTTCGGGAGACGTGTCGTGTTTTAAGTAGAAACCGTTGATTTTCAAATAAAAGAGACACCCGAAAAGTGAGAAATGGCTGTAAGAACAAGGTTAAAACAAATATTGTGCAATAGATTGATGGGTGCGATCATACCAGCACTAATGCACCGGATCCCATCAGAGCTCCACAGTTAAGCGTGCTTGGGCGATAGTAGTACTAGGATGGGTGACCTCCTGGGAAGTCCTCGTGTCGCACCCTTTTTAAATCTTCATTTTTTTAAATTTTATTTTATTTTTTTAATTTTTATATACCCTTATTTAAAACGCTGTTTAGAATCAGAAAACACTAGTATAAAAGATTTCGGGAGACGTGTTGTGTTTTAAGTAAAAACCGTTGATTTTCGAATGAAAGAGACACACGAAGAGTGAGAAATGGCTGTAAGAACAAGGTTAAAACAAATATTGTGGAAAAGATTGAAGAGTGCGATCATACCAGCACTAATGCACCGGATCCCATCAGAACTCCGCATTTAAGCGTGCTTGGGCGAGAGTAGTACTAGGATGGGTGACCTCCTAGGAAGTCCTCGTGTTGCACCCCTTTTTATACTTCATTTTTTTAAATATTTTTTTATTTTTATGTAGCCTTATTTAAAACGCTGTTTAGAATCAGAAAACACTAGTATAAAAGATTTCGGGAGACGTGTTGTGTTTTAAATACAAACCGTTGATTTTCGAATAAAAGAGACACACGAAATGTGAGAAATGACAGTAAGAACAAGGTTAAAACAAATATTGTGCAATAGTTTGATGGGTGCGATCATACCAGCAATAATGCACCGGATCCCATCAGAACTCCGCAGTAAAGCGTACTTGGGCGAGAGTAGTACTAGGATGGGTGACCTCCTGGGAAGTCCTCGTGTTGCACCCCTTTTTATACTTCATTTTTTAAATGCTTATTTATTTTTATGTAGCCATATTTAAAACACTGTTTAGAATCAGAAAACACTAGTATAAAAGATTTCGGGTGACGTGTTGTGTTTTAAGTAGAAACCGTTGATTTTCGAATAAAAGAGACACAGGAAAAGTGAGAAATGGCTGTAAGAACAAGGCTAAAACAAATATTGTGCAATAAATTGATGGGTGCGATCATACCAGCACTAATGCACCGTATCCCATCAGAACTCCGCAGTTAAGCGTGCTTGGGCGAGAGTAGTACTAGGATGGGTGACCTCCTGGGAAGTCCTCGTGTTGCACCCTTTTTTAAATCTTCATTTTTTTAAATTTTATTTTATTTTTTTAATTTTTATTTACCCTTATTTAAAACGCTGTTTAGAATCAGAAAACACTAGTATAAAAGATTTCGGAAGACGTGTTGTGTTTTATGTAGAAACCGTTGATTTTCGAATAAAAGAGACACACGAAAAGTGAGAAATGGCTGTAAGAACAAGGTTAAAACAAATATTGTGCAATAGATTGATGGGTGCGATTATACTAGCACTAATGCACCGGTTCCCATCAGAACTCCACAGTTAAGCGTGCTTGGGCGAGAGTAGTACTAGGATGGGTGGACCTCCTGGGAAGTCCTCGTGTCGCACCCTTTTTAAATCTTCATTTTTTAAAATTTTATTTTATTTTTTTAATTTTTATGTACCCTTATTTAAAACGCTGTTTAGAATCAGAAAACACTAGTATAAAAGATTTCGGGAGACGTGTTGTGTTTTAAGTAAAAACCGTTGATTTTCGAATGAAAGAGACACACGAAAAGTGAGAAATGGCTGTAAGAACAAGGTTAAAACAAATATTGTGGAAAAGATTGAAGAGTGTGATCATACCAGCACTAATGCACCGGATCCCATCAGAACTCCGCAGTTAAGCGTGCTTGGGCGAGAGTAGTACTAGGATGGGTGACCTCCTGGGAAGTCCTCGTGTTGCACCCCTTTTTATACTTCATTTTTTTAAATCTTTTTTTTATTTTTATGTAGCCTTATTTAAAACACTGTTTAGAATCAGAAAACACTAGTATAAAAAGATTTCGGGAGACGTGTTGTGTTTTAAGTACAAACCGTTGATTTTCGAATAAAAGAGACACACGAAAAGTGAGAAATGGCTGTAAGAACAAGGCTAAAACAAATATTGTGCAATAGATTGATGGGTGCGATCATACCAGCACTAATGCACCGTATCCCATCAGAACTCCGCAGTTAAGCGTGCTTGGGCGAGAGTAGTACTAGGATGGGTGACCTCCTGGGAAGTCCTCGTGTTGCACCCTTTTTTAAATCTTCATATTTTTAAATTTTATTTTATTTTTTTAATTTTTATTTACCCTTATTTAAAACGCTGTTTAGAATCAGAAAACACTAGTATAAAAGATTTCGGGAGACGTGTTGTGTTTTAAGTAAAAACCGTTGATTTTCGAATGAAAGAGACACACGAAAAGTGAGAAATGGTTGTAAGAACATGGTTAAAACAAATATTGTGCAATAGATTGATGGGTGCGATCATACCAGCACTAATGCACCGGATCCCATCAGAACACCGCAGTTAAGCGTGCTTGGGCGAGAGTAGTACTAGGATGGGTGACCTCCTGGGACGTCCTCGTGTTGCACCCCTTTTAAAATCTTCATTTTTTTAAATTTTTATTTTATTTTATTTATTTTTATGTACCCTTATTTAAAACGTTGTTTAGAATCAGAAAACACTAGTATAAAAGATTTCGGGAGACGTGTTGTGTTTTAAGTACAAACCGTTGATTTTCGAATAAAAGAGACACACGAAAAGTGAGAAATGACTGTAAGAACAAGGTTAAAACGAATATTGTGCAATAGTTTGATGGGTGCGATCATACCAGCACTAATGCACCGGATCCCATCAGAACTCCGCAGTTAAGCGTGCTTGGGCGAGAGTAGTACTAGGATAGGTGACCTCCTGGGAAGTCCTCCTGTTGCACCCCTTTTTATACTTTATTTTTTTAAATATTTTTTTTATTTTTATGTAGCCTTATTTAAAACACTGTTTAGAATCAGAAAACACTAGTATAAAAGATTTCGGGAGACGTGTTGTGTTTTAAGTAGAAACCGTTGATTTTCGAATAAAAGAGACACACGAAAAGTGAGAAATGACTGTGAGAACAAGGTTAAAACAAATATTGTGCAATAGTTTGATGGGTGCGATCATACCAGCACTAATGCATCGGATCCCATCAGAACTCCGCAGTGAAGAGTGCTTGAGCGAGAGTAGTACTAGGATGGGTGACCTCCTGGTAAGTCCTCGTGTTGCATCCCTTTTTAAATCTTCATTTTTTTAAATTTTTATTTTATTTTTTTTATTTTTATGTACCCTTATTTAAAACGTTGTTTGTAATCAGAAAACACTAGTATAAAAGATTTCGGGAGACGTGTCGTGTTTTAAGTAGAAACCGTTGATTTTCAAATAAAAGAGACACCCGAAAAGTGAGAAATGGCTGTAAGAACAAGGTTAAAACAAATATTGTGCAATAGATTGATGGGTGCGATCATACCAGCACTAATGCACCGGATCCCATCAGAGCTCCACAGTTAAGCGTGCTTGGGCGATAGTAGTACTAGGATGGGTGACCTCCTGGGAAGTCCTCGTGTCGCACCCTTTTTAAATCTTCATTTTTTTAAATTTTATTTTATTTTTTTAATTTTTATATACCCTTATTTAAAACGCTGTTTAGAATCAGAAAACACTAGTATAAAAGATTTCGGGAGACGTGTTGTGTTTTAAGTAAAAACCGTTGATTTTCGAATGAAAGAGACACACGAAGAGTGAGAAATGGCTGTAAGAACAAGGTTAAAACAAATATTGTGGAAAAGATTGAAGAGTGCGATCATACCAGCACTAATGCACCGGATCCCATCAGAACTCCGCATTTAAGCGTGCTTGGGCGAGAGTAGTACTAGGATGGGTGACCTCCTAGGAAGTCCTCGTGTTGCACCCCTTTTTATACTTCATTTTTTTAAATATTTTTTTATTTTTATGTAGCCTTATTTAAAACGCTGTTTAGAATCAGAAAACACTAGTATAAAAGATTTCGGGAGACGTGTTGTGTTTTAAATACAAACCGTTGATTTTCGAATAAAAGAGACACACGAAATGTGAGAAATGACAGTAAGAACAAGGTTAAAACAAATATTGTGCAATAGTTTGATGGGTGCGATCATACCAGCAATAATGCACCGGATCCCATCAGAACTCCGCAGTAAAGCGTACTTGGGCGAGAGTAGTACTAGGATGGGTGACCTCCTGGGAAGTCCTCGTGTTGCACCCCTTTTTATACTTCATTTTTTAAATGCTTATTTATTTTTATGTAGCCATATTTAAAACACTGTTTAGAATCAGAAAACACTAGTATAAAAGATTTCGGGTGACGTGTTGTGTTTTAAGTAGAAACCGTTGATTTTCGAATAAAAGAGACACAGGAAAAGTGAGAAATGGCTGTAAGAACAAGGCTAAAACAAATATTGTGCAATAAATTGATGGGTGCGATCATACCAGCACTAATGCACCGTATCCCATCAGAACTCCGCAGTTAAGCGTGCTTGGGCGAGAGTAGTACTAGGATGGGTGACCTCCTGGGAAGTCCTCGTGTTGCACCCTTTTTTAAATCTTCATTTTTTTAAATTTTATTTTATTTTTTTAATTTTTATTTACCCTTATTTAAAACGCTGTTTAGAATCAGAAAACACTAGTATAAAAGATTTCGGAAGACGTGTTGTGTTTTATGTAGAAACCGTTGATTTTCGAATAAAAGAGACACACGAAAAGTGAGAAATGGCTGTAAGAACAAGGTTAAAACAAATATTGTGCAATAGATTGATGGGTGCGATTATACTAGCACTAATGCACCGGTTCCCATCAGAACTCCACAGTTAAGCGTGCTTGGGCGAGAGTAGTACTAGGATGGGTGGACCTCCTGGGAAGTCCTCGTGTCGCACCCTTTTTAAATCTTCATTTTTTAAAATTTTATTTTATTTTTTTAATTTTTATGTACCCTTATTTAAAACGCTGTTTAGAATCAGAAAACACTAGTATAAAAGATTTCGGGAGACGTGTTGTGTTTTAAGTAAAAACCGTTGATTTTCGAATGAAAGAGACACACGAAAAGTGAGAAATGGCTGTAAGAACAAGGTTAAAACAAATATTGTGGAAAAGATTGAAGAGTGTGATCATACCAGCACTAATGCACCGGATCCCATCAGAACTCCGCAGTTAAGCGTGCTTGGGCGAGAGTAGTACTAGGATGGGTGACCTCCTGGGAAGTCCTCGTGTTGCACCCCTTTTTATACTTCATTTTTTTAAATCTTTTTTTTATTTTTATGTAGCCTTATTTAAAACACTGTTTAGAATCAGAAAACACTAGTATAAAAAGATTTCGGGAGACGTGTTGTGTTTTAAGTACAAACCGTTGATTTTCGAATAAAAGAGACACACGAAAAGTGAGAAATGGCTGTAAGAACAAGGCTAAAACAAATATTGTGCAATAGATTGATGGGTGCGATCATACCAGCACTAATGCACCGTATCCCATCAGAACTCCGCAGTTAAGCGTGCTTGGGCGAGAGTAGTACTAGGATGGGTGACCTCCTGGGAAGTCCTCGTGTTGCACCCTTTTTTAAATCTTCATATTTTTAAATTTTATTTTATTTTTTTAATTTTTATTTACCCTTATTTAAAACGCTGTTTAGAATCAGAAAACACTAGTATAAAAGATTTCGGGAGACGTGTTGTGTTTTAAGTAAAAACCGTTGATTTTCGAATGAAAGAGACACACGAAAAGTGAGAAATGGTTGTAAGAACATGGTTAAAACAAATATTGTGCAATAGATTGATGGGTGCGATCATACCAGCACTAATGCACCGGATCCCATCAGAACACCGCAGTTAAGCGTGCTTGGGCGAGAGTAGTACTAGGATGGGTGACCTCCTGGGACGTCCTCGTGTTGCACCCCTTTTAAAATCTTCATTTTTTTAAATTTTTATTTTATTTTATTTATTTTTATGTACCCTTATTTAAAACGTTGTTTAGAATCAGAAAACACTAGTATAAAAGATTTCGGGAGACGTGTTGTGTTTTAAGTAGAAACCGTTGATTTTCGAATAAAAAAGACACACGAAAAGTGAGAAATGGCTGTAAGAACAAGGTTAAAACAAATATTGTGCAATAGATTGATGGGTGCGATCAAACCAGCACTAATGCACCGGATCCCATCAGAACTCCGCAGTTAAGCGTGCTTGGGCGAGAGTAGTACTAGGATGGGTGACCTCGTGGGAAGTCCTCGTGTTGCACCCCTTTTTATACTTCATTTTGTTAAATGTTTTTTTATTTTTATGTAGCCTTATTTAAAACACTGTTTAGAATCAGAAAACACTAGTATAAAAGATTTCGGGAGACGTGTTGTGTTTTAAGTAGAAACCATTGATTTTCGAATAAAAGAGACACACGAAAAGTGAGAAATGGCTGTAAGAACAAGGTTAAAACAAATATTGTGGAAAAGATTGAAGAGTGCGATCATACCAGCACTAATGCACCGGATCCCATCGGAACTCCGCAGTTAAGCGTGCTTGGGCGAGAGTAGTACTAGGATGGATGACCTCCTGGGAAGTCCTCGTGTTGCACCCCTTTTTATACTTCATTTTTTTAAATGTTTTTTTTTATTTTTGTGTAGCCTTATTTAAAACGCTGTTTAGAATTAGAAAACACTAGTATAAAAGATTTCGGGAGACGTGTTGTGTTTTAAGTACAAACCGTTGATTTTCGAATAAAAGAGACACACGAAAAGTGAGAAATGACTGTAAGAACAAGGTTAAAACAAATATTGTGCAATAGTTTGATGGGTGCGATCATACCAGCACTAATGCACCGGATCCCATCAGAACTCCGCAGTTAAGCGTGCCTGGGCGAGAGTAGTACTAGGATGGGTGACCTCTTGGGAAGTCCTCGTGTTGCACCCTTTTTTAAATCTTCATTTTTTTAAATTTTATTTTATTTTTTTAATTTTTATTTACCCTTATTTAAAACGCTGTTTAGAATCAGAAAACACTAGTATAAAAGATTTCGGGAGACGTGTTGTGTTTTAAGTAAAAACCGTTGATTTTCGAATAAAAGAGACACACGAAAAGTGAGAAATGGCTGTAAGAACAAGGTTAAAACAAATATTGTGGAAAAGATTGATGGGTGCGATCATACCAGCACTAATGCACCGGATCCCATCAGAACTCCGCAGTGAAGCGTGCATGGGCGAGAGTAGTACTAGGATAGGTGACCTCCTGGGAAGTCCTCGTGTTGCACCCTTTTTTAAATCTTCATTTTTTTAAATTTTTTTTATTTTTTTAATTTTTATGTAGCCTTATTTAAAACGCTGTTTAGAATCAGAAAACACTGGTATAAAAGATTTCGGGAGACGTGTTGTGTTTTAAGTAGAAACCGTTGATTTTCGAATAAAAGAGACACACGAAAAGTGAGAAATGGCTGTAAGAACATGGTTAAAACAAATATTGTGCAATAGATTGATGGGTGCGATCATACCAGCACTAATGCACCGGATCCCATCAGAACTCCGCAGTTAAGCGTGCTTGGGCGAGAGTAGTACTATGATGGGTGACCTCCTGGGAAGTCCTCGTGTTGCACCCTTTTTTAAATCTTCATTTTTTTTAAATTTTATTTTAGTTTTTTAATTTTTATTTACCCTTATTTAAAACGCTGTTTAGAATTAGAAAACACTAGTATAAAAGATTTCGGGAGACGTGTTGTGTTTTAAGGAAAAATCGTTGATTTTCGAATAAAAGAGACACACGAAAAGTGAGAAATGACTGTAACAACAAGGTTAACACAAATATTGTGCAATAGATTGATGGGTGCGATCATACCAGCACTAATGCACCGGATCCCATCAGAACTCCGCAGTTAAGCGTGCTTGGGCGAGCGTAGTACTAGGATGGGTGACCTCCTGGGAAGTCCACGTGTTGCACCCCTTTTTAAATCTTCATTTTTTTAAATTTTTATTTTATTTTTTTTATTTTTATGTACCCTTATTTAAAACGTTGTTTAGAATCAGAAAACACTAGTATAAAAGATTTCGGGAGACGTGTTGTCTTTTAAGTAGAAACCGTTGATTTTCGAATAAAAGAGACACACGAAAACTGAGAAATGGCTGTAAGAACAAGGTTAAAAAAATATATTGTGCAATAGATTGATGGGTGCGATCATACCAGCACTAATGCACTGGATCCCATCAGAACTCCGCAGTTAAGCGTGCTTGGGCGAGAGTAGTACTATGATGGGTGACCTCCTGGGAAGTCCTCGTGTTGCACCCTTTTTTAAATAATTTTTTTTAAATTTTATTTTATTTTTTTAATTTTTATTTACCCTTATTTAAAACGCTGTTTAGAATTATTAAACACTAGTATAAAAGATTTCGGGAGATGTGTTGTGTTTTAAGGAAACACCGTTGATTTTCGAATAAAAGAGACACACGAAAAGTGAGAAATGACTGTAACAACAAGGTTAAAACAAATATTGTGCAATAGATTGAATGGTGCGATCATACCAGCACTAATGCACCGGATCCCATCAGAACTCCGCAGTTAAGCGTGCTTGGGCGAGAGTAGGACTAGGATGGGTGACCTCCTGGGAAGTCCTCGTGTTGCACCCCTTTTTAAATCTTCATTTTTTTAAATTTTTATTTTATTTTTTTTATTTTTATGTACCCATATTTAAAACGTTGTTTAGAATCAGAAAACACTAGTATAAAAGATTTCGGGAGACGTGTTGTGTTTTAAGTAGAAACCGTTGATTTTCGAATAAAAGAGACACACGAAAAGTGAGAAATGGCTGTAAGAACATGGTTAAAACAAATATTGTGCAATAGATTGATGGGTGCGATCATACCAGCACTAATGCACCGGATCCCATCAGAACTCCGCAGTTAAGCGTGCTTGGGCGAGAGTAGTACTACGATGGGTGACCTCCTGGGAAGTCCTCGTGTTGCACCCCTTTTTAAATCTTCATTTTTTTAAATTTTTATTTTATTTTTTTTATTTTTATGTACCCTTATTTAAAACGTTGTTTAGAATCAGAAAACACTAGTATAAAAGATTTCGGGAGACGTGTTGTGTTTTAAGTAGAAACCGTTGATTTTCGAATAAAAGAGACACACGAAAACTGAGAAATGGCTGTAAGAACAAGGTTAAAACAAATATTGTGCATTAGATAGATGGGTGCGATCATACCAGCACTAATGCACTGGATCCCATCAGAACTCCGCAGTTAAGCGTGCTTGGGCGAGAGTAGTACTATGATGGGTGACCTCCTGGGAAGTCCTCGTGTTGCACCCTTTTTTAAATCTTTATTTTTTTTAAATTTTATTTTATTTTTTTAATTTTTATTTACCCTTATTTAAAACGCTGTTTAGAATCAGAAAACACTAGTATAAAAGATTTCGGGAGACGTGTTGTGTTTTAAGGAAAAACCGTTGATTTTCGAATAAAAGAGACACACGAAAAGTGAGAAATGGCTGTAAGAACAAGGTTAAAACAAATATTGTGGAAAAGATTGATGGGTGCGATCATACCAGCACTAATGCACCGTATCCCATCAAAACTCCGCAGTGAAGCGTGCATGGGCGAGAGTAGTACTAGGATGGGTGACCTCCTGGGAAGTCCTCGTGTTGCACCCTTTTTTAAATCTTCATTTTTTTAAATTTTTTTTATTTTTTTTAATTTTTATGTAGCCTTATTTAAATCGCTGTTTAGAATCAGAAAACACTAGTATAAAAGATTTCGGGAGACGTGTTGTGTTTTAAGTAGAAACCGTTGATTTTCAAATAAAAGAGACACACGAAAAGTGATAAATGGCTGTAAGAACAAGGTTAAAACAAATATTGTGCAATAGATTGATGGGTGCGATTATACCAGCACTAATGCACCGGATCCCATCAGAACTTCGCAGTTAAGCGTGCTTGGGCGAGAGTAGTACTACGATGGGTGACCTCCTGGGAAGTCCTCGTGTTGCACCCCTTTTTAAATCTTCATTTTTTAGATTTTATTTTTATTTTTTTTATTTATATGTTGCCTTATTTAAAACGTTGTTTAGAATCAGAAAACACTAGCATAAACGTTTTCGGGAGACGTGTTGGGTTTTACGTACAAACCGTTGATTTTCGAATAAAAGAGACACACGAAAAGTGAGAAATGGCTATAAGAACAAGGTTAAAGCAAACATTGTGCAATAGTTTGATGGGTGCGATCATACCAGAACTAATGCACCGGACCCCATCAAAACTCCTCAGTTAAGCGTGCTTGGGCGAGAGTAGTACTAGGATGGGTGACCTCCTGGGAAGTCCTCGTGTTGCACCCTTTTTTAAATCTTCATTTTTTTAAATTTTATTTTATTTTTTTAATTTTTATTTACCCTTATTTAAAACGCTGTTTAGAATCAGAAAACACTAGTATAAAAGATTTCGGGAGACGTGTTGTGTTTTAAGGAAAAACCGTTGATTTTCGAATAAAAGAGACACACGAAAAGTGAGAAATGGCTGTAAGAACAAGGTTAAAGCAAATATTGTGCAATAGATTGATGGGTGCGATCATACCAGCACTAATGCACTGGATCCCATCAGAACTCCGCAGTTAAGCGTGCTTGGGCGAGAGTAGTACTATGATGGGTGACCTCCTGGGAAGTCCTCGTGTTGCACCCTTTTTTAAATCTTCATTTTTTTAAATTTTATTTTTTTTTTAATTTTTATTTACCCTTATTTAAAACGCTGTTTAGAATCAGAAAACACTAGTATAAAAGATTTCGGGAGACGTGTTGTGTTTTAAGGAAAAACCGTTGATTTTCGAATAAAAGAGACACATGAAAAGTGAGAAATGGCTGTAAGAACAAGGTTAAAACAAATATTGTGGAAAAGATTGATGGGTGCGATCATACCAGCACTAATGCACCGGATCCCATCAGAACTCCGCAGTGAAGCGTGCATGGGCGAGAGTAGTACTAGGATGGGTGACCTCCTGGGAAGTCCTCGTGTTGCACCCTTTTTTAAATCTTTATTTTTTTAAATTTTTTTTATTTTTTTTAATTTTTATGTAGCCTTATTTAAAACGCTGTTTAGAATCAGAAAACACTAGTATAAAAGATTTCGGGAGACGTGTTGTGTTTTAAGTAGAAACCGTTGATTTTCGAATAAAAGAGACACACGAAAAGTGAGAAATGGCTATAAGAACAAGGTTAAAGCAAACATTGTGCAATAGTTTGATGGGTGCGATCATACCAGAACTAATGCACCGGACCCCATCAGAACTCCGCAGTTAAGCGTGCTTGGGCGAGAGTAGTACTAGGATGGGTGACCTCCTGGGAAATCCTCGTGTTGCACCCTTTTTTAAATCTTCATTTTTTTAATTTTTTTTTTTATTTTTTTTATTTTTATGTAGCCCTATTTAAAACGTTGTTTAGAATCAGAACACACTAGTATAAAAGATTTTGGGAGATGTGTTGGGTTTTACGTCAAACCGTTGATTTTCGAATAAAAGAGACACACGAAATGTGAGAAATGGCCATAAGAACAAGGTTAAAAAAAAATAGTGCAATAGATTGATGGGTGCGATCATATCAGCACTAATGCACCGGATCCAATTAGAACACCGCAGTTAAGCGTAAGCGTGCTTGGGCGAGAGTAGTACTTGAATGGGTGACCTCCTGGGAAGTCCTCGTATTGCCCCTTTTCTAAATCTTCATTTTTTTAAATTTATTTTTATTTTTTTTATTTTTATGTAGCCTTATTTAAAACGTTGTTTAGAATCAGAAAACACTAATATAAAAGATTTCGGGAGACGTGTTGTGTTTACTAGGATGGGTGACCTCCTGGGAAGTCCTCGTGTTGCACCCCTTTTTAAATCTTCATTTTTTCAATTTTTTTTTTATTTTTATGTAGCCTTATTTAAAACGCTGTTTAGAATCAGAAAACACTAGTAGAAAAGATTTCGGGAGACGTGTTGTGTTTTAAGTACAAACCGTTGATTTTCGATTAAAAGAGACACACGAAAAGTGAGAAATGGTTGTAAGAACAAGATTAAATCAAATATTGTGGAAAAGATTGATGGGTGCGATCATACCAGCACTAATGCACCGGATCCCATCATAACTTCGCAGTTAAGCGTGCTTGGGCGAGACTAGTAGTAGGATGGGTGACCTCCTGGGAAGTCCTCGTCTTGCATCCCTTTTTAAATCTTCATTTTTTAAAATTTTTATTTTATTTTTTTTATTTTTATGTACCCTTATTTTAAACGTTGTTTAGAATCAGAAAACACTAGTATAAAAGATTTCGGGAGATGTGTTGTGTTTTAAGTAGAAACCGTTGATTTTCAAATAAAAGAGACACACAAAAAGTGATAAATGGCTGTAAGAACAAGGTTAAAACAAATATTGTGCAATAGATTGATGGGTGCGATCATACCAGCACTAATGCACCGGATCCCATCAGAACTCCGCAGTTAAGCGTGCTTGGGCGAGAGTAGTACTACGATGGGTGACCTCCTGAGAAGTCCTCGTGTTGCACCCCTTTTTAAATCTTCATTTTTTTAATTTTAATTTTATTTTTTTTATTTTTATGTAGCCTTATTTAAAACGTTGTTTAGAATCAGAAAACACTAGCATAAACGTTTTCGGGAGACGTGTTGGGTTTTACGTACAAACCGTTGATTTTCGAATAAAAGAGACACACGAAAAGTGAGAAATGGCTGTAAGAACAAGATTAAATCAAATATTGTGGAAAAGATTGATGGGTGCGATCATACCAGAACTAATGCACCGGACCCCATCAGAACTCCGCAGTTAAGCGTGCTTGGGCGAGAGTAGTACTAGGATGGGTGACCTCCTGGGAAATCCTCGTGTTGCACCCCTTTTTAAATCTTCATTTTTAAAATTTTTTTTTTATTTTTATGTAGCCTTATTTAAAACGTTGTTTAGAATCAGAACACACTAGTATAAAAGATTTTGGGAGACGTGTTGGGTTTTACGTACAAACCGTTGATTTTCGAATAAAAGAGACACACGAAAAGTGAGAAATGGCTATAAGAACAAGGTTAAAAAAAAATAGTGCAATAGATTGATGGGTGCGATCATATGAGCACTAATGCACCGGATCCAATTAGAACACCGCAGTTAAGCGTGCTTGGGCGAGAGTAGTACTTGAATGGGTGATCTCCTGGGAAGTCCTCCTGTTGCCCCTTTTTTGAATCTTCATTTTTTTAAATTTTTTTTTATTTTTTTTTATTTTTATGTAGCCTTATTTAAAACGTTGTTTAGAATCAGAAAACACTAATATAAAAGATTTCGGGAGACGTGTTGTGTTTTAAGTACAAACCGTTGATTTTCGAATAAAAGAGACACACGAAAAGTGAGAAATGGCTGTAAGAACAAGATTAAATCAAATATTGTGGAAAAGATTGATGGGTGCGATCATACCAGCACTAATGGACCGGATCCCATCATAACTTCGCAGTTAAGCGTGCTTGGGCGAGACTAGTAGTAGGATGGGTGACCTCCTGGGAAGTCCTCGTCTTGCATCCCTTTTTTAAATCTTCTTTTTTTAAAATTTTTTTTTATTTTTTTAATTTTTATGTAGCCTTATTTAAAACGCTGTTTAGAATCAGAAAACACTAGTATAAAAGATTTTGGGAGACGTGTTGGGTTTTACGTACAAACCGTTGATTTTCGAATAAAAGAGACACACGAAAAGTGAGAAATGGCTGTAAGAACAAGGTTAAAACAAACATTGTGCAATAGTTTGATGGGTGCGATCATACCAGCACTAATACACCGGATCCCATCAGAACTCCGCAGTTAAGCGTGCTTGGGCGAGAGTAGTACTAGGATGGGTGACCTCTTAGGAAGTCATCGTGTTGCACCCCTTTTAAAATCTTCATTTTTTTAATTTTTTTTTTATTTTTTTTATTTTTTTGAAGCCTTATTTAAAACGTTGTATAGAATCAGAAAACACTAGCATAAACGTTTTCGGGAGACGTGTTGGGTTTTACGTACAAACCGTTGATTTTCGAATAAAAGAGACACACGAAAAGTGAGAAATGGCTGTAAGAACAAGGTTAAAACAAACATTGTGCAATAGTTTGATGGGTGCGATCATACCAGCACTAATGCACCGGACCCCATCAGAACTCCGCAGTTAAGCGTGCTTGGGCGAGAGTAGTACTAGGATGGGTGACCTCCTGGGAAGTCCTCGTGTTGCTCCCCCTTTTTAAATCTTCATTTTTTTAAATTTTTTTTTATTTTTATGTAGCCTTATTTAAAACGTTGTTTAGAATCAGAAAACACTAGTATAAAAGATTTTGGGAGACGTGTTGGGTTTTATGTACAAACCGTTGATTTTTCGAATAAAAGAGACACACGAAAGTGAGAAATGGCTGTAAGAACAAGGTTAAAAAAAAAAAATAGTGCAATAGATTGATGTGTGCGATCATACCAGCACTAATGTACCGGATCCAATTAGAACTCCGCAGTTAAGCGTGCTTGGGCGAGAGTAGCACTAGGATGGGTGACCTCCTGGTAAGTCCTCGTGTTGCACACTTTTTTAAATCTTCATTTTTTTAATTTTTTTTTTTAAATTTTTATGTAGCCTTATTTAAAACGCTGTTTAAAATATGAAAACACTAGTATCAAAGATTTCGGGAGACGGGTTGTATTTTAAGTAAAAACCGTTGATTTTCGAATAAAAGAGACACACGAAAAGTGAGAAATAGCTGTAAAAACAAGGTTAAGACAAATATTGTGCAATAGTTTGATGGGTGCGAACTTACCACCACTAATGTACCGGATCCCATCAGAACTCCGCAGCTAAGCGTGCTTGGGCGAGAGTAGTACTAGGATGGCTGACCTCCTGGGAAGTCCTCGTGTTGCACCCCTTTTTAAATCTTCATTTTTTTAAATTTATTTTTATTTTTTTTATTTTTATGTAGCCTTATTTAAAACGTTGTTTAGAACCAGAAAACAATAGCATAAACGTTTTCGGGAGACGTGTTGGGTTTTACGTACAAACCGTTGATTTTCGAATAAAAGAGACACATGAAAAGTGAGAAATGGCTGTAAGAACAAGGTTAAAACAAACATTGTGCAATAGTTTGATGGGTGCGATCATACCAGCACTAATGCACCAAACCCCATCAGAACTCCGCAATGAAGCGTGCTTGGGCGAGAGTAGTACTAGGATGGGTGACCTCGTGGGAAGTCCTCGTGTTGCACCCCTTTTTAAATCTTCATTTCTTAAAAAAATTTTTTATTTTTGTTATTTTTATGTAGCCTTATTTAAAACGTTGTTTAGAATCAGAAAACACTAGTATAAAAGATTTTGGGAGACGTGTTGGGTTTTCCGTACAAACCGTTGATTTTCGAAGAAAAGAGACACACGAAAAGTGAGAAATGGCTGTAAGAACAAGGTTCAAACAAATATTGTGGAAAAGATTGATGGGTGCGATCATACCAGCACTAATGCACCGGATCCCATCAGAACTCCGCAGTTAGGCGTGCTAGGGCGAGAGTAGTACTATGATGGGTGACCTCCTGGGAAGTCCTCGTCTTGCACCCCTTTTTAAATCTTTATTTTTTTAATTAAATTTTTATTTTTTTTATTTTTATGTAGCCTTATTTAAAATGTTGCTTAGAATCAGAAAACACTAGTATAAAATATTTTGGGAGACGTGTTGGGTTTTACGTATAAACCGTTGATTTTCGAATAAAAGAGACACACGAAAAGTGAGAAATGGCTGTAAGAACAAAGTTAAAACAAATATTGTGCAATAGATTGATGGGTGCGATCATACCAGCACTAATACACCGAATCCCATCAGAACTCCGCAGTCAAGCGTGCTTGGGCGAGAGTAGTACTAGGATGAGTGACCTCCTGGGAAGTCCTCGTGTTGCACCCCTTTTTAAATCTTCATTTTTTTAATTTTTTTTTAATTTTTTTTTATTTTTATGTAACCTTATTTAAAACGCTGTTTAGAATCAGAAAACACTAGTATAAAAGATTTCGGGAGACGTGTTGTGTTTTAAGTACAAACCGTTGATTTTCGAATAAAAGAGACACACAAAAAGTGAGAAATGCTTTTAAGAACAAGGTTAAAACAAATATTGTGCAGTAGTTTGATGGGTGCGATCATACCAGCACTAATACACCGGATCCCATCAGAACTCCGCAGTTAAGCGTGCTTGGGCGAGAGTAGTACTATGATGGGTGACCTCCCGGGAAGTGCTCGTGTTGCACCCTTTTTTAAATCTTCTTTTTTTTAAAATGTTTTTTATTTTTTTAATTTTTATGTAGCCTTATTTATAACGCTGTTTAGAATTAGAAAACACTAGTATAAAAGATTTCGGGAGACGTGTTGTGTTTTAAGTAAAAACGTTGATTTTCGAATAAAAGAGACACACGAAAAGTGAGAAATAGCTGTAAGAACAAGGTTAAAACAAATATTGTGGAAAAGATTGATGGGTGCGATCATACCAGCACTAATGCACCGGATCCCATCAGAACTCCGCAGTTAAGCGTGCTTGGGCGAGAGTAGTACTGGGATGGGTGACCTCCTGGGAAGTCCACGTGTTGCACCCTTTTTTAAATCTTCATTTTTTTAAATTTTTTAATTTTTATGTAGCTTTATTTAAAACGCTGTTTAGAATCAGAAAGCACTAGTATAAAAGATTTCGGGAGACGTGTTGTGTTTTAAGTAAATACCGTTGATTTTCGAATAAAAGAGACACACGAAAAGTGAGAAATAGCTGTTGTAAGAACAAGGTTAAAACAAATATTGTGGAAAAGATTGATGGGTGCGATCATACCAGCACTAATGCACCGGATCCCATCAGAACTCCGCAGTGAAGCGTTCTTGGACGAGAGTAGTACTAGGATGGGTGACCTCCTGGGAAATCCTCGTGTTGCACCCCTTTTTAAATCTTCATTTTTTTAAATTTATTTTTATTTATTTTATTTTTATGTAGCCTTATTTAAAACGTTGTTTAGAATCAGAAAACACTAATATAAAAGATTTTGGGAGACGTGTTGGGTTTTACATACAAACCGTTGATTTTCGAATAAAAGAGACACAGGAAAAGTGAGAAATTGCTGTAAGAACAAGGTTAAAACAAATATTGTGCAATAGATTGATGGGTGCGATAATACCAGCACTAATGCACCGGATCCCAACAGAACTCTGTAGTTAAGCATGCTTGGGCGAGAGTAGTACTAGGATGGGTGACCTCCTGGGAAGTCCTCGTGTTGCACCCCTTTTTAAATCTTCATTTTTTTAAATTTTTTTTTATTTTTTTTATTTTTATGTAGCCTTATTTAAAATGCTATTAAGAATCAGAAAACACTAGTATAAAAGATTTCGGGAGACGTGTTGTGTTTTAAGTACAAACCGTTGATTTTCGAATAAAAGAGACACACGAAAAGTGAGAAATGACTGTAAGAACAAGGTTAAAACAAAGATTGTGCAATAGTTTGATGGGTGCGATCATACCAGCACTAATGCACCGGATCCCATCAGAACTCCGCAGTTAAGCATGCTTTGGCGAGAGTAGTACTAGGATGGGTGACCTCCTGGGAAGTCCTCGTGTTGTACCCTTTTTTTAAATCTTCATTTTTTTAAACGTTTTTTTATTTTTTTTATTTTTATGTAGCCTTATTTAAAACGCTGTTTAGAATCAGAAAACACAAGTATAAAAGTTTTCGGGAGACGTGTTGGGTTTTACGAACAAACCGTTGACTTTCGAATAAAAGAGACACACGAAAAGTGAGAAATGACTGTAAGAACAAGGTTAAAACATATATTGTGCAATAGATTGATGGGTGCGATCATACCAGCACTAATGCACCGGATCCCATCAGAACTCCGCAATTAAGCGTGCTTGGGCGAGAGTAGTACTAGGATGGGTGACCTCCTGGGAAGTCCTCGTGTTGTACCCTTTTTTTAAATCTTCATTTTTTTAAACGTTTTTTTATTTTTTTTATTTTTATGTAGCCTTATTTAAAACGCTGTTTAGAATCAGAAAACACAAGTATAAAAGTTTTCGGGAGACGTGTTGGGTTTTACGTACAAACCGTTGACTTTCGATTAAAAGAGACACACGAAAAGTGAGAAATAGCTTTAAGAACAAGGTTAAAATAAATATTGTGCAATAGATTAATGGGTGCGATCATACCAGCACTAATGCACCGGATCCCATCAGAACTCCGCAGTGAAGCGTGCTTGGGCGAGACTAGTACTAGGATGGGTGACCTCCTGGGAAGTCCTCGTGTTGCACCCCTTTTTAAATCTTCATTTTTTTAAATTTATTTTTTATTTTTTTTATTTTTATGTAGCCTTATTTAAAACGCTATTTAGAATCAGAAAACACTAGTATAAAAGATTTCGGGAGACGTGTTGTGTTTTAAGTACAAACCGTTGATTTTCGAATTAAAGAGACACACGAAAAGTGAGAAATGACTGTAAGAACAAGGTTAAAACAAAGATTGTGCAATAGTTTGATGGGTGCGATCATACAGCAGTAATGCACCGGATCCCATCAGAACTCCGCAGTTAAGCGTGCTTGGGAAAGAGTAGTACTAAGATGGGTGACCACCTGGGAAGTCCTCGTGTTGCACCCTTTTTTTAAATCTTCATTTTTTTAAACGTTTTTTTATTTTTTTTATTTTTTTTTATTTTTATGTAGCCTTATTTAAAACGCTATTTAGAATCAGAAAACACAAGTATAAAAGTTTTCGGGAGACGTGTTGGGTTTTACGTATAAACCGTTGACTTTCGAATAAAAGAGACACACGAAAAGTGAGAAATGGCTGTAAGAACAAGGTTAAAACAAATATTGTGCAATAGATTAATGGGTTCGATCATACCAGCACTAATGCACCGGATCCCATGAGAACTCCGCAGTTAAGCGTGCTTGGGCGAGAGTAGTACTAGGATGGGTGACCTCCTGGGAAGTCCACGTGTTGCACCCTTTTTTAAATCTTCATTTTTTTAAATTTTTTTAAATTTTTTAAATTTTATGTAGCGTTATTTAAAACACTGTTTAGAATCAAAAAGCACTAGTATAAAAGATTTCGGGAGACGTGTTGTGTTTTAAGTAAATACCGTTGATTTTCGAATAAAAGAGACACACGAAAAGTGAGAAATAGCTGTTGTAAGAACAAGGTTAAAACAAATATTGTGGAAAAGATTGATGGGTGCGATCATACCAGCACTAATGCACCGGAACCCATCAGAACTCCGCAGTGAAGCGTTCTTGGACGAGAGTAGTACTAGGATGGGTGACCTCCTGGGAAGTCCTCATGTCGCACCCCTTTTTAAATCTTCATTTTTTTAAATTTATTTTTATTTTTTTCATTTTTATGTAGCCTTATTTAAAACGTTGTTTAGAATCAGAAAACACTAATATAAAAGATTTTGGGAGACGTGTTGGGTTTTACATACAAACCGTTGATTTTCGAATAAAAGAGACACAGGAAAAGTGAGAAATGGCTGTAAGAACAAGGCTAAAACAAATATTGTGCAATAGATTGATGGGTGCGATCATACCAGCACTAATGCACCGGATCCCAACAGAACTCTGTAGTTAAGCATGCTTGGGCGAGAGTAGTACTAGGATGGGTGACCTCCTGGGAAGTCCTCGTGTTGCACCCCTTTTAAAATCTTCATTTTTTATATTTTTTTTTAATTTTTTTTATTTTTATGTAGCCTTATTTAAAACGCTATTTAGAATTAGAAAACACTAGTATAAAAGATTTCGGGAGACGTGTTGTGTTTTAAGTACAAACCGTTGGTTTTCGAATAAAAGAGACTCACGAAAAGTGAGAAATGACTGTAAGAACAGGGTTAAAACAAATATTGTGCAACAGTTTGATCGGTGCGATCATACCAGCATTAATGCACCGGTTCCCATCAGAACTCCGCAGTTAAGCGTGCTTGGGCGAGAGTAGTACTAGAATGGGTGACCTCCTGGGAAGTCCTCGTGTTGCACCCTTTTTTAAATCTTCATTTTTTTAAATTTTTTTTATTTTTTTTTTATTTTTATGTAGCCTTATTTAAAACGCTGTTTAGAATCAGAAAACACTATTATAAAAGTTTTCAGGAGACGTGTTGGGTTTTACGTGCAAACCGTTGATTTTCGAATAAAAGAGACACACGAAAAGTGAGAAATGGCTGTAAGAACAAGGTTAAAACAAATATTGTGCAATAGTTTGATGGGTGCGATCATACCAGCACTAATGCACCGGATCCCATCAGAACTCCGCAGTGAAGCGTGCTTGGGCGAGAGTAGTACTAGGATGGGTGACCTCCTGGGAAGTCCTCGTGTTGCACCCTTTTTTAAATCTTCATTTTTTTAAATTTTTTTTATTTTTTTTTATTTTTATGTAGCCTTATTTAAAACGCTGTTTAGAATCAGAAAACACTATTATAAAAGTTTTCGGGAGACATGTTGGGTTTTACGTACAAACCGTTGATTTTCGAATAAAAGAGACACACGAAAAGTGAGAAATGGCTGTAAGAACAAGGTTAAAACAAATATTGTGCAATAGTTTGATGGGTGCGATCATACCAGCACTAATGCACCAAATCCCATCAGAACTCCGCAGTGAAGCGTGCTTGGGCGAGAGTAGTACTAGGATGGGTGACCTCCTGGGAAGTCGTCGTGATGCACCCTTTTTTAAATCTTCATTTTTTTAATTTTTTTTTATTTTTATGTAGCCTTATTTAAAACGTTGTTTAGAATCAGAAAACACTAGTATAAAAGATTTCGGGAGACGTGTTGTGTTTTAAGTAGAAACCGTTGATTTTCGAATAAAAGAGACACACAAAAAGTGAGAAATGGCTGTCAGAACAAGGTTAAAACAAATATTGTGCAATAGATTGATGGGTGCGATCATACCAGCACTAATACACCGGATCCCATCAGAACTCCGCAGTTAAGCGTGCTTGGGCGAGAGTAGTACTAGGATGGGTGACCTTCTGGGAAGTCCACGTGTTGCACCCTTTTTTAAATCTTCATTTTTTTAAATTTTTTTAAATTTTTTGATTTTTATGTAGCGTTATTTAAAACGCTCTTTGGAATCAGAAAGCACTAGTATAAAAGATTTCGGGAGACGTGTTGTGTTTTAAGTAAATACCGTTGATTTTCGAATAAAAGAGACACACGAAAAGTGAGAAATAGCTGTTGTAAGAACAAGGTTAAAACAAATATTGTGGAAAAGATTGATGGGTGCGATCATACCAGCACTAATGCACAGGATCCCATCAGAACTCTGCAGTTAAGCGTTCTTGGACGAGAGTAGTACTAGGATGGGTGACCTCCTGGGAAGTCCTCGTGTTGCACCCCTTTTTAAATCTTCATTTTTTAAACTTTATTTTTATTTTTTTTTTATTTTTATGTTGCCTTATTTAAAACGTTGTTTAGAATCAGAAAACACTAATATAAAAGATTTTGGGAGACGTGTTGGGTTTTACATACAAACCGTTGATTTTCGAATAAAAGAGACACAGGAAAAGTGAGAAATGGTTGTAAGAACAAGGTTAAAACAAATATTGTGCAATAGATTGATGGGTGCGATCATACCATCACTAATACACCGGATCCCAACAGAACTCTGTAGTTAAGCATGCTTGGGCGAGAGTAGTACTAGGATGGGTGACCTCCTGGGAAGTCCTCGTGTTGCACCCCTTTTTAAATCTTCATTTTTTTAAATTTATTTTTTATTTTTTTTATTTTTATGTAGCCTTATTTAAAACGTTGTTTAGAATCGGAAAACACTACTATAAAAGATTTTGGGAGATGTGTTGAGTTTTACGTACAAACCGTTGATTTTCGAATAAAAGAGACACACGAAAAGTGAGAAATGGCTGTAAGAACAAGGTTAAAAACAAAAATAGAGCAATAGATTGATGGGTGCGATCATACCAGCACCAATGCACCGGATCCAATCAGAACTCCGCAGTTAAGCGTGCTTGGGTGATAGTAGTACTAGGATGGTTGACCTCCTGGGAAGTCCTCATGTTGCACCTCTTTTTAAATTTTCATTTTTATTTTTTTTTTTATTTTTATGTAGCCTTATTTAAATCGCTTTTTAGAATCAGAAAATACTAGTATAAAAGTTTTGGGGAGACGTGTTGGGTTTTACGTACAAACCGTTGATTTTCGAATAAAAGAGACACACGAAAAGTGAGAAATGACTGTAAAAACAAGGTTAAAACATATATTGTGCAATAGATTGATGGGTGCGATCATACCAGCACTAATGTCCGGATCCCATCAGAACTCCGCAATTAAGCGTGCTTGGGCGAGAGTAGTACTAGGATGGGTGACCTCCTGGGAAGTCCTCGTGTTGCACCCTTTTTTAAATCTTCATTTTTTAAAATGTTTTTTTTTATTTTTTTTTTATTTTTATGTAGCCTTATTTAAAACGCTGTTTAGAATCAGAAAACACTAATATAAAAGTTTTCGGGAGACGTGTTGGGTTTTAGGTACAAACCGTTAATTTTCGAATAAAAGAGACACACGAAAAGTGAGAAATGGCTGTAAGAACAAGGTTAAAAGAAATATTATGCAATAGTTTGATGGGTGCGATCATACCAGCACTAATGCACCGGATCCCATCAGAACTCCGTAGTTAAGCGTGCTTGGGCGAGAGTAGTACTTGGATGGGTGACCTCCTGGGAAGTCCTCATGTTGTACCCTTTTTTAAATCTTCATTTTTTTTAATGTTTTTTTATTTTTTTTATTTTTATGTAACCTTATTTAAAACGCTGTTTAGAATCAGAAAACACTAGTATAAAAGTTTTCGGGAGACGTGTTGGGTTTTACGTACAAACCGTTGATTTTCGAATAAAAGAGACACACCAAAAGTGAGAAATGTCTGTAAGAACAAGGTTAAAACAAATATTGTGCAATAGTTGGATGGGTGCGATCATACCAGCACTAATTCACCGGATCCCATCAGAACTCCGCAGTTAAGCGTGCTTGGGCGAGAGTAGTACTACGATGGGTGACCACCTGGGAAGTCCTCGTGTTGCACCCTTTTTTTAAATCTTCATTTTTTTAATCGTTTTTTTATTTTTTTTTATTTTTATGTAGCCTTATTTAAAACGCTGTTTAGAATCAGAAAACACTAGTATAAAAGTTTTCGGGAGACGTGTTGGGTTTTACGTACAAACCGTTGATTTTCGAATAAAAGAGATTCATGAAAAGTGAGAAATTGCTGTAAGAACAAGGTTAAAACAATTATTGTGCAATAGATTGATGGGTGCGATCATACTATCAGTAATGCACCGGATCCCATCAGAACTTCGCAGTGAAGAGTGCTTGAGCGAGAGTAGTACTAGGATGGGTGACCTCCTGGGAAGTCCTCGTGTTGCACCCCTTTTTAAATAATCATTTTTTAAATTTTTTTTTTTATTTTTTTTTATTTTTATGTAGCCTTATTTAAAACGCTATTTAGAATCATAAAACACTAGTATAAAAGATTTTGGGAGACGTGTTGTGTTTTAAGTACAAATCGTAGATTTTCGAATAAAAGAGACACACGAAAAGTGAGAAATGACTGTAAGAACAAGGTTAAAACAAATATTGTGCAATAGTTTGATGGGTGCGATCATACCAACACTAATGCACCGGATCCCATCAGAACTCCGCAGTGAAGCGTGCTTGAGCGAGAGTAGTACTAGGATGGGTGACCCCCTGGGAAGTCCTCGTGTTGCACCACTTTTTAAATCTTAATTTTTTGAATTTTTTTTTTATTTTTTTATTTTTATGTAGCCTTATTTAAAACGCTGTTTAGAATCAGAAAACACTAGTATAAAAGATTTCGGGAGACGTGTTGTGTTTTAAGTACAAACCGTAGTTTTTCGAATAAAAGAGACACACGAAAAGTGAGAAATGACTGTAAGAACAAGGTTAAAACAAATATTGTGCAATAGTTTGATGGGTGCGATCATACCAGCACTAATGCACCGGATCCAATCAGAATTCCGCAGTTAAGCGTGCTACGGCGAGAGTAGTACTAGGATGGGTGACCTCCTGGGAAGTCCACTCTTTTTTAAATCTTCATTTTTTTGAATATTTTTTTTTTATTTTTTTTATTTTTATGTAGCTTTATTTAAAACGCTGTTTAGAATAAGAAAACACTAGGATAAAAGATTTCGGGAGACGTGTTGTGTTTTAAGTAGAACCCGTTGATTTTCGAATAAAAGAGACACACGAAAAGTGAGAAATGACTGTCAGAACAAGGTTAAAACAAATATTGTGCAACAGTTTGTTGGTTGCGATCATACCAGCACTAATGCACCGGATCCCATCAGAACTCCGCAGTTAAGCGTACTTGGGCGAGAGTAGTACTAGGATGGGTGACCTCCTGGGAAGTCCTCGTGTTGTACCCTTTTTTAAATCTTCATTTTTTTTAATGTTTTTTTATTTTTATGTAACTTTATTTAAAACGCTGTTTAGAATCAGAAAACACTAGTATAAAAGTTTTCGGGAGACGTGTTGGGTTTTACGTACAAAACGTTGATTTTCGAATAAAAGAGACACACGAAAAGTGAGAAATGGCTCTAAGAACAAGGTTAAAACAAATATTGTGCAATAGTTTGATGGGTGCGATCATACCAGCACTAATGCACCGGATCCCATCAGAACTCCGCAGTTAAGCGTGCTTGGCCGAGAGTAGTACTAGAATGGTTGACCTCCTGGGAAGTCGTCGTGTTGCACCCTTTTTTAAATCTTCATTTTTTTAAATGTTTTTTTTATTTTTTTTTATTTTTATGTAGCCTTATTTAAAACGCTGTTTAGAATCAGAAAAGACTAGTATAAAAGTTTTCGGGAGACGTGTTGGGTTTTAGGTACAAACCGTTAATTTTCAAATAAAAGAGACACATGAAAAGTGAGAAATGGCTGTAAGAACAAGGTTAAAACAAATATTGTGCAATAGATTGATGGGTGCGATCATACCAGCACTAATACACCGGATCCCATCAGAACTCCGCAGTTAAGCGTACTTGTACGAGAGTAGTACTAGGATGGGTGACCTCCTGGGAAGTCCTCGTGTTGTACCCTTTTCTAAATCTTCATTTTTTTTTAATGTTTTTTTATTTTTTTAATTTTTATGTAAACTTATTTAAAACGCTGTTTAAAATCAGAAAACACTAGTATAAAAGTTTTCGGGAGACGTGTTGGGTTTTACGTACAAACCGTTGATTTTCGAATAAAAGAGACACCCGAAAAGTGAGAAATGGCTGTAAGAACAAGGTTAAATCAAATATTGTGCAATAGTTTGATGGGTGCGATCATACCAGCACTAATGCACCGGATCCCATCCGAACTCCGCTGTTAAGCGTGCTTGGGCGAGAGCAGTACTAGGATGGGTGACCTCCTGGGAAGTCCTCGTGTTGCACTCTTTTTTAAATCTTCATTTTTTTAAATGTTTTTTTTTTTTTTTTTGATTTTTATGTAGCCTTATTTAAAACGCTGTTTAGAATCAGAAAACACTAGTATAAAATTTTCGGGAGACGTGTTGGGTTTTAGGTACAAACCGTTAATTTTCGAATAAAAGAGACACATGAAAAGTGAGAAATGGCTGTAAGAACAAGGTTAAATCAAATATTGTGCAATAGTTTGATGGGTGCGATCATACCAGCACTAATGCACCGGATCCCATTAGAACTCCGCAGTTAAGCGTGCTTGGGCGAGAGTATTACTAGGATGGCAGACCTCCTGGGAAGTCCTCATGTTGCACCCCTTTTTAAATCTTCATTTTTTAAAATTTTTTTTATTTTTTTTTATTTTTATGTAGCTTTATTTAAAACGCTGTTTAGAATCAGAAAACACTAGTATAAAAGATTTCGGGAGACGTGTTGTGTTTTAAGTACAAACCGTTGATTTTCGAATAAAAGAGACACACGAAAAGTGAGAAATGACTGTAAGAACATGGTTAAAACAAATATTGTGTAATAGTTTAATGGGTGCGATCATACAAGCACTAATGCACTGGATCCCATCAGAACTACGCAGTTAAGCGTGCTTGGGCGAGAGTAGTACTAGGATGGGTGACCTCCTGTTGCACCATTTTTTAAATCTTCATTTTTTAAAATTTTTTTTTATTTTTTTTATTTTTATGTAGCCTTATTTAAAACGCTGTTTAGAATCAGAAAACACTAGTATAAAAGATTTCGAGAGACGTGTTGTGTTTTAAGTACAAACCGTTGATTTTCGAATAAAAGAGACACACGAAAAGTGAGAAATGGTTGTAAGAACAAGGTTAAAACAAATATTGTGCAATAGATTGATGGGTGCGATCATACCAGCACTAATGCACCGTATCCCATCAGAACTCCGCAGTTAAGCGTGCTTGGGCGAGAGTAGTACTAGGATGGGTGACCTCCTGGGAAGTCCTCGGGTTGCACCCCTTTTTAAATCTTCAATTTTTTAAATGTTTTTTTTATTTTTTTTATTTTTATGTAGCCTTATTTAAAACGCTGTTTAGAATCAGAAAACACTAGTATAAAAGATTTCGGGAGACGTGTTGTGTTTTAAGTACAAACCGTTGATTTTCGAATAAAAGAGACACACGAAAAGTGAGAAATGACTGTAAGAAAAAGGTTAAAACAAATATTGTGCAATAGTTGGATGGGTGCAATCATACCAGCACTAATGCACCGGATCCCATTAGAACTCCGTAGTTAAGCGTGCTTGGGCGAGAGTAGTACTAGGATGGGTGACCTCCTGGGAATTCCTCGTGTTGCACCCTTTTTTAAATCTTCATTTTTTTAAATTTTTTTTTATTTTTTTAATTTTTATGTAGCCTTATTTAAAACGCTGTTTAGAATCAGAAAACACTAGTATAAAAGATTTCGGGAGACGTGTTGTGTTTTAAGTAGAAACCGTTGATTTTCGAATAAAAGAGACACACGAAAAGTGAGAAATGGCTGTAAGAACAAGGTTAAAACAAATATTATGCAATAGATTGATGGGTGCGATCATACCAGCACTAATGCACCGGATCCCATCAGAACTCCGCAGTTAAGCGTGCTTGGGCGAGAGTAGAACTAGGATGGGTGACCTCCTGGGAAGTCCTCGTGTTGCACCCCTTTTTAAATCTTCATTTTTTTAAATTTTTATTTTATTTTTTTTATTTTTATGTAGCCTTATTTAAAACGTTGTTTACAATCAGAAAACACTAGTATAAAAGATTTCGGGAGACGTGTTGTGTTTTAAGTAGAAACCGTTGATTTTCGAATAAAAGAGACACACGAAAAGTGAGAAATGGCTGTAAGAACAAGGTTAAAACAAATATTGTGCAATAGATTGATGGCTGCGATCATACCAGCACTAATGCACCGGATCCCATCAGAACTCCGCAGTTAAGCGTGCTTGGGCGAGATTAGTACTAGGATGGGTGACCTCCTCGGAAGTCCTCGTGTTGCACCCCTTTTTAAATCTTCTTTTTTTTTAATTTTTTTTTTATTTTTTGTTTTTATGTAGCCTTATTTAAAACGTTGTTTAGAATCAGAAAACACAAGTATAAAAGATTTCGGGAGACGTGTTGTGTTTTAAGTACAAACCGTTGATTTTCGAACAAAAGAGACACACGAAAAGTGAGAAATGACTGTAAGAACAAGGTTAAAACAAATATTGTGCAATAGTTTGATGGGTGCGATCATACCAGCACTAATTCACCGGATCCCATCAGAACTCCGCAGTTAAGCGTGCTTGGGCGAGAGTAGTACTAGGAGGGGTGACCTCCTGGGAAATCCTCGTGTTGCACCCTTTTTTAAATCTTCATTTTTTAAATTTTTTTTTAACTTTTTTTATTTTTATGTAGCCTTATTTAAAACGCTGTTTAGAATCAGAAAACACTAGTATAAAAGATTTCGGGAGACGTGTTGTGTTTTAAGTAGAAACCGTTGGTTTTCGAATAAAAGAGATACACGAAAAGTGAGAAATGACTGTAAGAACAAGGTTAAAACAAATATTGTGCAACAGTTTGATGGGAGCGATCATACCAACACTAATGCACCGGATGGGTGCGATCATACCAGCACTAATGCACCGGATGGGTGCGATCATACCAGCACTAATGCAGCGGATCCCATCAGAACTCCGAAGTTAAGCGTGCTTGGGCGAGAGTATTACTAGGATGGGTGACCTCCTGGGAAGTCCTCGTGTTGCACCCCTTTTCAAATCTTCATTTTTTTAATTTTTTTTTTATTTTTTTTATTTTTATGTAGCCTTATTTAAAACGCTGTTTAGAATCAGAAAACACTAGTAGAAAAGATTTCGGGAGACGTGTTGTGTTTTAAGTCCAAACCGTTGATTTTCGAATAAAAGAGACACCCGAAAAGTGAGAAATGGCTGTAAGAACAAGGTTAAATCAAATATTGTGCAATATTTTGATGGGTGCGATCATACCAGCACTAATGCACCGGATCCCATCCGATCTCCGCAGTTAAGCGTGCTTGGGCGAGAGTAGTACTAGGATGCGTGACCTCCTGGGAAGTCCTCGTGTTGCACCCCTTTTTAAATCTTCATTTTTTTAAATTTATTTTTAGTATTTTTATTTTTATGTAGCCTTATTTACAACGTTGTTTAGAATCAGAAAACACTAGTATAAAAGATTTTGGGAGACGTGTTGGGTTTTACGTACAAACCGTTGATTTTCGAATAAAAGAGACACACGAAAAGTGAGAAATGGCTGTAAGAACAAGGTTAAAACAAATATTGTGCAATAGTTTGATGGGTGCGATCATACCAGCACTAATGCACCGGATCCCATCAGAACTCCGCAGTTAAGCGTGCTTGGGCGAGAGTAGTACTAGGATGGGTGACCTCTTGGGAAGTCCTCGTGTTGCACCCCTTTTTAAATCCTCATTTTTTAAATTTTTTTTTTATTTTTTTTATTTTTATGCAGCCTTATTTAAAATGATGTTTAGAATCATATAACACTAGTATAAAAGATTTCGGGAGACGTGTTGTGTTTTATGTACAAACCGTTGATTTTCGAATAAAACAGACACACGAAAAGTGAGAAATGACTGTAAGAACAAGGCTAAAACAAATATTTTGCAACAGTTTGATGGGTGCGGTCATACCAGCACTAATGCAACCGATCCCATCAGAACTCCGCAGTTAAGCGTGCTTGGGTGAGAGTAGTACTAGGATGGGTGACCTTCGGGAAGTCCTCGTGTTGCACGCCTTTTTAAATCTTCATTTTTTTTAACTTTTTTTATTTTTATGTAGCCTTATTTAAAACGCTGTTTAGAATCAGAAAACACTAGTATAAAAGTTTTCGGGAGACGTGTTGGATTTTACGTACAAACTGTTGATTTTCGAATTAAAGAGACACACGAAAAGTGAGAAATGGCTATAAGAACAAGGTTAAAAAAAAATATTATGCAATAGATTGATGGGTGCGATCATACCAGCACTAATGCACCGGATCCCATCAGAACACCGCAGTTAAGCGTGCTTGGGCGAGAGTAGTACTAGGATGGGTGACCTCCTGGGAAGTCCTCGTGTTGCACCCCTTTTTAAATCTTCATTTTTAAAATTTTATTTTTTATTTTTTTAATTTTTATGTAGCCTTATTTAAAACGCTGTTTAGAATCAGATAACACTAGTATAAAAGATTTCGGGAAACGTGTTGTGTTTTAAGTACAAACCTTTGATTTTCGAATAAAAGAGACACACGAAAAGTGAGAAATGACTGTAAGAACAAGGCTAAAACAAATATTGTGCAACAGTTTGATGGGTGCGATCATACCAGCACTAATGCAACGGATCCCATCAGAACTCCGCAGTTAAGCGTGCTTGGGCGAGAGTAGTACTAGGATGGGTGACCTCCTAGGAAGTCCACTCTTTTTTAAATCTTCATTTTTTTAAATGTTTTTTTTTTATTTTTTTTATTTTTATGTAGCTTTATTTAAAACGCTGTTTAGAATCAGAAACCACTAGTATAAAAGTTTTCGGGAGACATGTTGTGTTTTAAGTAGAAACCGTTGATTTTCGAATAAAAGAGATACACAAAAAGTGAGAAATGACTGTAAGAACAAGGTTAAAACAAATATTGTGCAACAGTTTGATGGGTGCGATCATACCAACACTAATGCACCGGATGGGTGCGATCATACCAGCACTAATGCACCGGATGGGTGCGATCATACCAGCACTAATGCACCGGATGGGTGCGATCATACCAGCACTAATGCACCGGATCCCAGCAGAACTCCGCAGTTAAGCGTGCTTGGGCGAGAGTAGTACTAGGATGGGTGACCTCCTAGGAAGTCCTCGTGTTGCACCCTTTTTTTTAAATCTTCATTTTTTTAAATTTATTTTTAGTATTTTTATTTTTATGTAGCCTTATTTAAAACGCTGTTTAGAATCAGAAAACACTAGTATAAAAGATTTCGGGAGACGTGTTGTGTTTTAAGTACAAACCGTTGATTTTCGAATAAAAGTGACACCCGAAAAGTGAGAAATGGCGGAAAGAATAAGGTTAAATCAAATATTGTGCAATAATTTGATGGGTGCGATCATACCAGCACTAATGCACCGGATCCCATCCGAACTCCGCAGTTAAGCGTGCTTGGGCGAGAGTAGTATTAGGATGGGTGACCTTCTGGGAAGTCCTCGTGTTGCAACCCTGTAAATCTTCATTTTTTAAATTTTTTTTTTTATTTTTTTAATTTTTGTGTTGTCTTATTTAAAACGCTGTTTAGAATCAGAAAACACTAGTATAAAAGATTTCGGGAGACGTGTTGTGTTTTAAGTAGAAACCGTTCATTTTCGAATAAAAGAGACACACGAAAAGTGAGAAATGGTTGTAAGAACAAGGTTAAAACAAATATTGTGCAATAGTTTGATGGGTGCGATGATACCAACACTAATACACCGGATCCCATCCGAACGCCGCAGTTAAGCGTGCTTGGGCGAGAGTAGTACTAGGATAGGTGACCTCCTGGGAAATCCTCGTGTTGCACCCTTTTTTAAATCTTCATTTTTTTAATTTTATTTTTTATTTTTTTATTTTTATGTAGCCTTATTTAAAACGCAGTTTAGAATCAGAAAACACTAGTATAAAACTTTTCGGGGGACGTGTTGTGTTTTATGTACAAACCGTTGAGTTTCGAATAAAAGAAACACACGAAAAGTGAGAAAATGACTGTAAGAACAAGGTTAAAACAAGTATTGTGCAATAGTTTGATGGGTGCGATCATACCAGCACTAATTCACCGGATCCCATCAGAACTTCGCAGTTAATCGTGCTTGGGCGAGAGTAGTACTAGGATGGGTGACCTCCTGGGAAGTCCTCGTGTTGCACCCTTTTCTAAATCTTCATTTTTTTAAATTTATTTTTAGTATTTTTATTTTTATGTAGCCTTATTTAAAACGCTGTTTAGAATCAGAAAACACTAGTATAAAAGATTTCGGGAGACGTGTTGTGTTTTAAGTACAAACTGTTGATTTTCGAATAAAAGAGACACACGAAAAGTGAGAAATGACTGTAAGAACAAGGTTAAAACAAATATTGTGCAATAGTTTGATGGGTGCGATCATACCAGCACTAATGCACAGGATCCCATCCGAACTCCGCAGTTAAGCGTGCTTGGGCGAGAGTAGTACTAGGATGCGTGACCTCCTGGGAAGTCCTCGTGTTGCACCCCTTTTTAAATCTTCATTTTTTTAAATTTATTTTTAGTATTTTTATTTTTATGTAGCCTTATTTACAACGTTGTTTAGAATCAGAAAACACTAGTATAAAAGATTTTGGGAGACGTGTTGGGTTTTACGTACAAACCGTTGATTTTCGAATAAAAGAGACACACGAAAAGTGAGAAATGGCTGTAAGAACAAGGTTAAAACAAATATTGTGCAATAGTTTGATGGGTGCGATCATACCAGCACTAATGCACCGGATCCCATCAGAACTCCGCAGTTAAGCGTGCTTGGGCGAGAGTAGTACTAGGATGGGTGACCTCTTGGGAAGTCCTCGTGTTGCACCCCTTTTTAAATCCTCATTTTTTAAATTTTTTTTTTATTTTTTTTTATTTTTATGCAGCCTTATTTAAAATGATGTTTAGAATCAGATAACACTAGTATAAAAGATTTCGGGAGACGTGTTGTGTTTTATGTACAAACCGTTGATTTTCGAATACAAGAGACACACGAAAAGTGAGAAATGACTGTAAGAACAAGGCTAAAACAAATATTGTGCAACAGTTTGATGGGTGCGATAATACCAGCACTAATGCAACGGATCCCATCAGAACTCCGCAGTTAAGCGTGCTTGGGCGAGAGTAGTACTAGGATGGGTGACCTTCGGGAAGTCCTCGTGTTGCACGCCTTTTTAAATCTTCATTTTTTTTTTCTTTTTTTATTTTTATGTAGCCTTATTTAAAACGCTGTTTAGAATCAGAAAACACTTGTATAAAAGTTTTCGGGAGACGTGTTGGATTTTACGTACAAACAGTTGATTTTCGAATTAAAGAGACACACGAAAAGTGAGAAATGGCTATAAGAACAAGGTTAAAAAAAAAATATTATGCAATAGATTGATGGGTGCGATCATACCAGCACTAATGCACCGGATCCCATCAGAACACCGCAGTTAAGCGTGCTTGGGCGAGAGTAGTACTAGGATGGGTGACCTCCTGGGAAGTCCTCGTGTTGCACCCCTTTTTAAATCTTCATTTTTTAAATTTTTTTTCATTTTTTTAATTTTTATGTAGCCTTATTTAAAACGCTGTTTAGAATCAGATAACACTAGTATAAAAGATTTCGGGAAACGTGTTGTGTTTTAAGTACAAACCTTTGATTTTCGAATAAAAGAGACACACGAAAAGTGAGAAATGACTGTAAGAACAAGGTTAAAACAAATATTATGCAACAGTTTGATGGGTGCGATCATACCAGCACTATTGCACCGGATCCCATCAGAACTCCGCAGTTAAGCGTGCTTGGGCGAGAGTAGTACTAGGATGGGTGACCTCCTAGGAAGTCCACTCTTTTTTAAATCTTCATTTTTTTAAATGTTTTTTTTTATTTTTTTTATTTTTATGTAGCTTTATTTAAAACGCTGTTTAGAATCAGAAAACACTAGTATAAAAGTTTTCGGGAGACATGTTGTGTTTTAAGTTGAAACCGTTGATTTTCGAATAAAAGAGACACACAAAAATTGAGAAATGACTGTAAGAACAAGGTTAAAACAAATATTGTGCAACAGTTTGATGGGTGCGATCATACCAACACTAATGCACCGGATGGGTGCGATCATACCAGCACTAATGCACCGGATGGGTGCGATCATACCAGCACTAATGCACCGGATCCCAGCAGAACTCCGCAGTTAAGCGTGCTTGGGCGAGAGTAGTACTAGGATGGGTGACCTCCTAGGAAGTCCTCGTGTTGCACCCTTTTTTTTAAATCTTCATTTTTTTAAATTTATTTTTAGTATTTTTATTTTTATGTAGCCTTATTTAAAACGCTGTTTAGAATCAGAAAACACTAGTATAAAAGATTTCGGGAGACGTGTTTTGTTTTAAGTACAAACCGTTAATTTTCGAATAAAAGTGACACCCGAAAAGTGAGAAATGGCGGTAAGAATAAGGTTGAATCAAATATTGTGCAATAGTTTGATGGGTGCGATCATACCAGCACTAATGCACCGGATCCCATCCGAACTCCGCAGTTAAGCGTGCTTGGGCGAGAGTAGTATTAGGATGGGTGACCTCCTGGGAAGTCCTCGTGTTGCAACCCTTTAAATCTTCATTTTTTAAATTTTTTTTTTTATTTTTTTAATTTTTGTGTACTCTTATTTAGAACGCTGTTTAGAATCAGAAAACACTAGTATAAAAGATTTCGGGAGACGTGTTGTGTTTTAAGTAGAAACCGTTCATTTTCGAATAAAAGAGACACACGAAAAGTGAGAAATGGTTGTAAGAACAAGGTTAAAACAAATATTGTGCAATAGTTTGATGGGTGCGATCAAACCAGCACTAATACACCGGATCCCATCCGAACGCCGCAGTTAAGCGTGCTTGGGCGAGAGTAGTACTAGGATAGGTGACCTCCTGTGAAATCCTCGTGTTGCACCCTTTTTTAAATCTTCATTTTTTTAATTTATTTTTTATTTTTTTATTTTTATGTAGCCTTATTTAAAACGCAGTTTAGAATCAGAAAACACTAGTATAAAAGCTTTCGGGAGACGTGTTGTGTTTTAAGTACAAACCGTTGAGTTTCGAATAAAAGAGACACACGAAAAGTGAGTAAATGACTGTAAGAACAAGGTTAAAGCAAATATTGTGCAATAGTTTGATGGGTGCGATCATACCAGCACTAATTCACCGGATCCCATCAGAACTTTGCAGTTAATCGTGCTTGGGCGAGAGCAGTACTAGGATGGGTGACCTCCTGGGAAGTCCTCGTGTTGCACCCTTTTTTAAATCTTCATTTTTTTAAATTTATTTAGTATTTTTATTTTTATGTAGCCTTATTTAAAACGCTGTTTAGAATCAGAAAACACTAGTATAAAAGATTTCGGGAGACGTGTTGTGTTTTAAGTACAAACCGTTGATTTTCGAATAAAAGAGACACCCGAAAAGTGAGAAATGGCTGTAAGAATAAGGTTAAATCAATTATTGTGCAATAGTTTGATGGGTGCGATCATACCAGCACTAATGCACCGGATCCCATCCGAACTCCGCAGTTAAGCGTGCTTGGGCGAGAGTAGTATTAGGATGGGTGACCTCCTGGGAAGTCCTCGTGTTGCAACCCTTTAAATCTTCATTTTTTAAATTTTTTTTTTAATTTTTTTAATTTTTGTGTAGTCTTATTTAAAACGCTGTTTAGAATCAGAAAACACTAGTATAAAAGATTTCGGGAGACGTGTTGTGTTTTAAGTAGAAACCGTTCATTTTCGAATAAAAGAGACACACGACAACAACAACAACAACAACCCAGTAAGTATCCCGCCTAGGGCGGGGTCTGGGGAGATCCAGATGTACGCAGTCTTACCCCTAACTAGTCGCCTAGAAGAGAGACTGTTTCCGAAAGACCCACGAAAACTTTTTTTTTTTTTTTCATTTTCAAAACGGTTTTTTTCGGGTAAATTGTTCAATACTGACAAGTGTGAAAATTATCAACCACCAGATATGATAATATGATCAGAAAGTCAGGAGAGACTGTTTCCGAAAGGCCCACAAAAACATTTTTTTTTTTTGTTTTTAAATGCATTTGAAATCCTTTTAACTTTTTTTATTTTTATGTAGCCTTATTTAAAACGCTGTTTAGAATCAGAAAACACTAGTATAAAAGATTTCGGGAGACGTGTTGTGTTTTAAGTAGAAACCGTTGGTTTTCGAATAAAAGAGATACACGAAAAGTGAGAAATGACTGTAAGAACAAGGTTAAAACAAATATTGTGCAACAGTTTGATGGGAGCGATCATACCAACACTAATGCACCGGATGGGTGCGATCATACCAGCACTAATGCACCGGATGGGTGCGATCATACCAGCACTAATGCAGCGGATCCCATCAGAACTCCGAAGTTAAGCGTGCTTGGGCGAGAGTATTACTAGGATGGGTGACCTCCTGGGAAGTCCTCGTGTTGCACCCCTTTTCAAATCTTCATTTTTTTAATTTTTTTTTTTATTTTTTTTATTTTTATGTAGCCTTATTTAAAACGCTGTTTAGAATCAGAAAACACTAGTAGAAAAGATTTCGGGAGACGTGTTGTGTTTTAAGTCCAAACCGTTGATTTTCGAATAAAAGAGACACCCGAAAAGTGAGAAATGGCTGTAAGAACAAGGTTAAATCAAATATTGTGCAATATTTTGATGGGTGCGATCATACCAGCACTAATGCACCGGATCCCATCCGATCTCCGCAGTTAAGCGTGCTTGGGCGAGAGTAGTACTAGGATGCGTGACCTCCTGGGAAGTCCTCGTGTTGCACCCCTTTTTAAATCTTCATTTTTTTAAATTTATTTTTAGTATTTTTATTTTTATGTAGCCTTATTTACAACGTTGTTTAGAATCAGAAAACACTAGTATAAAAGATTTTGGGAGACGTGTTGGGTTTTACGTACAAACCGTTGATTTTCGAATAAAAGAGACACACGAAAAGTGAGAAATGACTGTAAGAACAAGGTTAAAACAAATATTGTGCAATAGTTTGATGGGTGCGATCATACCAGCACTAATGCACAGGATCCCATCCCAACTCCGCAGTTAAGCGTGCTTGGGCGAGAGTAGTACTAGGATGCGTGACCTCCTGGGAAGTCCTCGTGTTGCACCCCTTTTTAAATCTTCATTTTTTTAAATTTATTTTTAGTATTTTTATTTTTATGTAGCCTTATTTACAACGTTGTTTAGAATCAGAAAACACTAGTATAAAAGATTTTGGGAGACGTGTTGGGTTTTACGTACAAACCGTTGATTTTCGAATAAAAGAGACACACGAAAAGTGAGAAATGGCTGTAAGAACAAGGTTAAAACAAATATTGTGCAATAGTTTGATGGGTGCGATCATACCAGCACTAATGCACCGGATCCCATCAGAACTCCGCAGTTAAGCGTGCTTGGGCGAGAGTAGTACTTGGATGGGTGACCTCTTGGGAAGTCCTCGTGTTGCACCCCTTTTTAAATCCTCATTTTTTAAATTTTTTTTTTATTTTTTTTTATTTTTATGCAGCCTTATTTAAAATGATGTTTAGAATCAGATAACACTAGTATAAAAGATTTCGGGAGACGTGTTGTGTTTTATGTACAAACCGTTGATTTTCGAATAAAAGAGACACACGAAAAGTGAGAAATGACTGTAAGAACAAGGCTAAAACAAATATTGTGCAACAGTTTGATGGGTGCGATAATACCAGCACTAATGCAACGGATCCCATCAGAACTCCGCAGTTAAGCGTGCTTGGGCGAGAGTAGTACTAGGATGGGTGACCTTCGGGAAGTCCTCGTGTTGCACGCCTTTTTAAATCTTCATTTTTTTTTTCTTTTTTTATTTTTATGTAGCCTTATTTAAAACGCTGTTTAGAATCAGAAAACACTTGTATAAAAGTTTTCGGGAGACGTGTTGGATTTTACGTACAAACAGTTGATTTTCGAATTAAAGAGACACACGAAAAGTGAGAAATGGCTATAAGAACAAGGTTAAAAAAAAAATATTATGCAATAGATTGATGGGTGCGATCATACCAGCACTAATGCACCGGATCCCATCAGAACACCGCAGTTAAGCGTGCTTGGGCGAGAGTAGTACTAGGATGGGTGACCTCCTGGGAAGTCCTCGTGTTGCACCCCTTTTTAAATCTTCATTTTTTAAATTTTTTTTTATTTTTTTAATTTTTATGTAGCCTTATTTAAAACGCTGTTTAGAATCAGATAACACTAGTATAAAAGATTTCGGGAAACGTGTTGTGTTTTAAGTACAAACCTTTGATTTTCGAATAAAAGAGACACACGAAAAGTGAGAAATGACTGTAAGAACAAGGTTAAAACAAATATTATGCAACAGTTTGATGGGTGCGATCATACCAGCACTATTGCACCGGATCCCATCAGAACTCCGCAGTTAAGCGTGCTTGGGCGAGAGTAGTACTAGGATGGGTGACCTCCTAGGAAGTCCACTCTTTTTTAAATCTTCATTTTTTTAAATGTTTTTTTTTATTTTTTTTATTTTTATGTAGCTTTATTTAAAACGCTGTTTAGAATCAGAAAACACTAGTATAAAAGTTTTCGGGAGACATGTTGTGTTTTAAGTTGAAACCGTTGATTTTCGAATAAAAGAGACACACAAAAAGTGAGAAATGACTGTAAGAACAAGGTTAAAACAAATATTGTGCAACAGTTTGATGGGTGCGATCATACCAACACTAATGCACCGGATGGGTGCGATCATACCAGCACTAATGCACCGGATGGGTGCGATCATACCAGCACTAATGCACCGGATCCCAGCAGAACTCCGCAGTTAAGCGTGCTTGGGCGAGAGTAGTACTAGGATGGGTGACCTCCTAGGAAGTCCTCGTGTTGCACCCTTTTTTTTAAATCTTCATTTTTTTAAATTTATTTTTAGTATTTTTATTTTTATGTAGCCTTATTTAAAACGCTGTTTAGAATCAGAAAACACTAGTATAAAAGATTTCGGGAGACGTGTTTTGTTTTAAGTACAAACCGTTGATTTTCGAATAAAAGTGACACCCGAAAAGTGAGAAATGGCGGTAAGAATAAGGTTGAATCAAATATTGTGCAATAGTTTGATGGGTGCGATCATACCAGCACTAATGCACCGGATCCCATCCGAACTCCGCAGTTAAGCGTGCTTGGGCGAGAGTAGTATTAGGATGGGTGACCTCCTGGGAAGTCCTCGTGTTGCAACCCTTTAAATCTTCATTTTTTAAATTTTTTTTTTTTATTTTTTTAATTTTTGTGTAGTCTTATTTAGAACGCTGTTTAGAATCAGAAAACACTAGTATAAAAGATTTCGGGAGACGTGTTGTGTTTTAAGTAGAAACCGTTCATTTTCGAATAAAAGAGACACACGAAAAGTGAGAAATGGTTGTAAGAACAAGGTTAAAACAAATATTGTGCAATAGTTTGATGGGTGCGATCAAACCAGCACTAATACACCGGATCCCATCCGAACGCCGCAGTTAAGCGTGCTTGGGCGAGAGTAGTACTAGGATAGGTGACCTCCTGGGAAATCCTCGTGTTGCACCCTTTTTTAAATCTTCATTTTTTTAATTTATTTTTTATTTTTTTATTTTTATGTAGCCTTATTTAAAACGCAGTTTAGAATCAGAAAACACTAGTATAAAAGCTTTCGGGAGACGTGTTGTGTTTTAAGTACAAACCGTTGAGTTTCGAATAAAAGAGACACACGAAAAGTGAGTAAATGACTGTAAGAACAAGGTTAAAGCAAATATTGTGCAATAGTTTGATGGGTGCGATCATACCAGCACTAATTCACCGGATCCCATCAGAACTTTGCAGTTAATCGTGCTTGGGCGAGAGCAGTACTAGGATGGGTGACCTCCTGGGAAGTCCTCGTGTTGCACCCTTTTTTAAATCTTCATTTTTTTAAATTTATTTTTAGTATTTTTATTTTTATGTAGCCTTATTTAAAACGCTGTTTAGAATCAGAAAACACTAGTATAAAAGATTTCGGGAGACGTGTTGTGTTTTAAGTACAAACCGTTGATTTTCGAATAAAAGAGACACCCGAAAAGTGAGAAATGGCTGTAAGAATAAGGTTAAATCAATTATTGTGCAATAGTTTGATGGGTGCGATCATACCAGCACTAATGCACCGGATCCCATCCGAACTCCGCAGTTAAGCGTGCTTGGGCGAGAGTAGTATTAGGATGGGTGACCTCCTAGGAAGTCCTCGTGTTGCAACCCTTTAAATCTTCATTTTTTAAATTTTTTTTTTAATTTTTTTAATTTTTGTGTAGTCTTATTTAAAACGCTGTTTAGAATCAGAAAACACTAGTATAAAAGATTTCGGGAGACGTGTTGTGTTTTAAGTAGAAACCGTTCATTTTCGAATAAAAGAGACACACGACAACAACAACAACAACAACCCAGTAAGTATCCCGCCTAGGGCGGGGTCTGGGGAGATCCAGATGTACGCAGTCTTACCCCTAACTAGTCGCCTAGAAGAGAGACTGTTTCCGAAAGACCCACGAAAACTTTTTTTTTTTTTTCATTTTCAAAACGGTTTTTTTCGGGTAAATTGTTCAATACTGACAAGTGTGAAAATTATCAACCACCAGATATGATAATATGATCAGAAAGTCAGGAGAGACTGTTTCCGAAAGGCCCACAAAAACATTTTTTTTTTTTTGTTTTTAAATGCATTTGAAATCCTTTTAAAAAAAAAAAAAAAAAAAAAAAAAAAAAAAAAAAAAAAAATATGCAAGGGAAGTAAATCACTAGACATACTAGCACAAGATTCTACTTACTGAACAGCATAAATAAAGGGGACGCTATATGCTATAAACACAATGAATCCACCTCTAGTACTAGCCAATGCACATCCCTAATCTAACGCGGATCCTCTACACGGATCCTGCTCCGCCATACTCTCCTATCTAGGACCAAGTCCTCGGTAAGATCTAGACGGGTCAAATCCTGCCTGATTACCTCTCCCCAAGTCTTCTTTGGGCGTCCTCTTCTCCGTTTACAGTCTCTAAGTGTAATTCTCTCACACCTTCTCACCGATGCATCACGATGTCTCCTCCTCACATGCCCAAGCCACCTAAGCCTTGTTTCTCGCATCTTGTTGTCGATATCGGTCACTCCCACCTTGCCTCTCAACACTTCGTTCCTAATTCTATCTCGTCTTGTAGAGTTGCACATTCAACGAAGCATCCTCATCTCGGTCACCCGCATCTTCTGCACATGCACCTGCCTCAACGAAAAGTGAGAAATGGCTGTAAGAACAAGGTTAAAACAAATATTATGCAATAGTTTGATGGGTGCGATCATACCAGCACTAATACACCGGATCCCATCCGAACGCCGCAGTTAAGCGTGCTTGGGCGAGAGTAGTACTAGGATAGGTGACCTCCTGGGAAATCCTCGTGTTGCACCCATTTTTAAATCTTCATTTTTTTAATTTTTTTTTAATTTTTTTTATTTTTATGTAGCCTTATTTAAAACGCTGTTTAGAATCAGAAAACACTAGTATAAAAGTTTTCGGGAGACGTGTTGTGTTTTAAGTACAAACCGTAGATTTTCGAATAAAAGAGACACACGAAAAGTGAGAAAATGACTGTGAGAACAAGGGTAAAACAAATATTGTGCAATAGTTTGATGGGTGCGATCATAGCAGCACTAATTCACCGGATCCCATCAGAACTTCGCAGTTAAGTGTGCTTGGGCGAGAGTAGTACTAGGATGGGTGACCTCCTGGGAAATCCTCGTGTTGCACCCTCTTTTAAATCTTCATTTTTTTAAATTTTTTTTTATTTTTTTTTATTTTTATGTAGCCTTATTTAAAACGCTGTCTAGAATCAGAAAACACTAGTATAAAAGATTTCGGGAGATGTGTTGTGTTTTAAGTACAAACCGTTGATTTTCCAATAAAAGAGACACTCGAAAAGTGAGAAATGACTGTAAGAACAAGGTTAAAACAAATATTGTGCAACAGTTTGGTGGGTGCGATCATACCAACACTAATGCACCGGATGGGTGCGATCAAACCAGCACTAATGCACCGAATGGGTCCGATCATACCAGCACTAATGCACCGGATCCCATCAGAACTCCGCAGTTAAGCGTGCTTGGGCGAGAGTAGTACTAGGATGGGTGACCTCCTGGGAAGTCCTCGTGTTGCACCCCTTTTTAAATCTTCAATTTTTTAAATGTTTTTTTTATTTTATTTTTATTTTTATGTAGCCTTATTTAAAACGCTGTTTAGAATCAGAAAACACTAGTATAAAAGATTTCGGGAGACGTGTTGTGTTTTAAGTGCAAACTGTCGATTTTCGAATAAAAGAGACACACGAAAAGTGAGAAATGACTGTAAGAACAAGGTTAAAACAAATATTGTGCAATAGTTTGATGGGTGCGATCATACCAGCACTAATGCACCGGATCCCATCAGAACTCCGCAGTTAAGCGTGCTTGGGCGAGAGTAGTATTAGGATGGGTGACCTCCTGGGAAGTCCTCGTGTTGCACCCCTTTTTAAATCTTCAATTTTTTAAATGTTTTTTTATTTTTTTTTTATTTTTATGTAGCCTTATTTAAAACGCTGTTTAGAATCAGAAAACACTAGTATAAAAGATTTTGGGAGACGTGTTGTGTTTTAAGTACAAACCGTTGATTTTCGAATAAAAGAGACACACGAAAAGTGAGAAATGACTGTAAGAACAAGGTTAAAACAAATATTGTGCAGTAGTTTGATGGGTGCGGTCATACCAGCTCTAATGCACGGGATCCCATTAGAACTCCGTAGTTAAGCGTGGTTGGGCGAGAGTAGTACTAGGATGGGTGACCTCCTGGGAAGTCCTCGTGTTGCACCATTTTTTAAATCTTCATTTTTTTAAATTTTTTTATTTTTTTAATTTTTATGTAGCCTTATTTAAAACGCTGTTTAGAATCAGAAAACACTAGTATAAAAGATTTCGGGAGACGTGTTGTGTTTTAAGTACAAACCGTTGATTTTCGAATAAAAGAGACACACGAAAAGGGAGAAATGGCTGTAAGAACAAGGTTAAAACAAATATTGTGCAATAGATTGATGGGTGCGATCATACCAGCACTAATGCACCGGATCCCATCAGAACTCCGCAGTTAAGCGTGCTTGGGCGAGAGTAGAACTAGAATGGGTGACCTCCTGGGAAGTCCTCGTGTTGCACCCCTTTTTAAATCTTCATTTTTTTAATTTTTTTTTTATTTTTTATTTTTATGTAGTCTTATTTAAAACGTTGTTGAGAATAAGAAAACAGAATTATAAAAGATTTCGGGAGACGTATTGTGTTTTAAGTACAAACCGTTGATTTTCGAATAAAAGAGACACACGAAAACTGAGAAATGACTGTAAGAACAAGGTTAAAACAAATATTGTGCAATAGTTTGATGGGTGCGATCATACCAGCACTAATGCACCGGATCCCATCCGAACTCCGCAGTTAAGTGTGCTTGGGCGAGAGTAGTACTAGGATGGGTGACCTCCTGGGAAATCCTCGTGTTGCACCCTCTTTTAAATCTTCATTTTTTTAAATTTTTTTTTATTTTTTTTTTATTTTTATGTAGCCTTATTTAAAACGCTGTCTAGAATCAGAAAACACAAGTATAAAAGATTTCGGGAGACGTGTTGTGTTTTAAGTACAAACCGTTGATTTTCGAATAAAAGAGACACTCGAAAAGTGAGAAATGACTGTAAGAACAAGGTTAAAACAAATATTGTGCAACAGTTTGGTGGGTGCGATCATACCATCACTAATGCACCGGATGGGTGCGATCATACTAGCACTAATGCACCGAATGGGTCCGATCATACCAGCACTAATGCACCGGATCCCATCAGAACTCCGCAGTTAAGCGTGCTTGGGCGAGAGTAGTACTAGGATGGGTGACCTCCAGGGAAGTCCTCGTGTTGCACCCCTTTTTAAATCTTCAATTTTTTAAATGTTTTTTTATTTTTTTTTTAATTTTTATGTAGCCTTATTTAAAACGCTGTTTAGAATCAAAAAACACTAGTATAAAAGATTTCGGGAGACGTGTTGTGTTTTAAGTACAAACTGTTGATTTTCGAATAAAAGAGACACACGAAAAGTGAGAAATGACTGTAAGAACAAGGTTAAAACAAATATTGTGCAATAGTTTGATGGGTGCGATCATACCAGCACTAATGCACCGGATCCCATCAGAACTCCGCAGTTAAGCGTGCTTGGGCGAGAGTAGTATTAGGATGGGTGACCTCCTGGGAAGTCCTCGTGTTGCACCCCTTTTTAAATCTTCAATTTTTTAAATGTTTTTTTATTTTTTTTTATTTTTATGTAGCCTTATTTAAAACGCTGTTTAGAATCAGAAAACACTAGTATAAAAGATTTTGGGAGACGTGTTGTGTTTTAAGTACAAACCGTTGATTTTCGAATAAAAGAGACACACGAAAAGTGAGAAATGACTGTAAGAACAAGGTTAAAACAAATATTGTGCAGTAGTTTGATGGGTGCGGTCATACCAGCACTAATGCACGGGATCCCATTAGAACTCCGTAGTTAAGCGTGGTTGGGCGAGAGTAGTACTAGGATGGGTGACCTCCTGGGAAGTCCTCGTGTTGCACCATTTTTTAAATCTTCATTTTTTTAAATTTTTTTTATTTTTTTAATTTTTATGTAGCCTTATTTAAAACGCTGTTTAGAATCAGAAAACACTAGTATAAAAGATTTCGGGAGACGTGTTGTGTTTTAAGTACAAACCGTTGATTTTCGAATAAAAGAGACACACGAAAAGGGAGAAATGGCTGTAAGAACAAGGTTAAAACAAATATTGTGCAATAGATTGATGGGTGCGATCATACCAGCACTAATGCACCGGATCCCATCAGAACTCCGCAGTTTAGCGTGCTTGGGCGAGAGTAGAACTAGGATGGGTGACCTCCTGGGAAGTCCTCGTGTTGCACCCCTTTTTAAATCTTCATTTTTTTAATTTTTTTTTTATTTTTTATTTTTATGTAGTCTTATTTAAAACGTTGTTTAGAATCAGAAAACACAAGTATAAATGATTTTGGGAGACGTGTTGGGTTTTACGTACAAACCGTTGATTTTCGAATAAAAGAGACACACGAAAAGTGAGAAATGGCTGTAAGAACAAGGTTAAAACAAATATTGTGCAATAGTTTGATGGGTGCGATCATACCAGCACTAATGCACCGGATCCCATCAGAACTCCGCAGTTAAGCGTGCTTGGGCGAGAGTAGTACTAGGATGGGTGACCTCTTGGGAAGTCCTCGTGTTGCACCCCTTTTTAAATCCTCATTTTTTAATTATTTTTTTTATTTTTTTTATTTTTATGCAGCCTTATTTAAAATGATGTTTAGAATCAGATAACACTAGTATAAAAGATTTCGGGAGACGTGTTGTGTTTTATGTACAAACCGTTGATTTTCGAATAAAAGAGACACACTAAAAGTGAGAAATGACTGTAAGAACAAGGCTAAAACAAATATTGTGCAACAGTTTGATGGGTGCGATAATACCAGCACTAATGCAACGGATCCCATCAGAACTCCGCAGTTAAGCGTGCTTGGGCGAGAGTAGTACTAGGATGGGTGACCTTCGGGAAGTCCTCGTGTTGCACGCCTTTTTAAATCTTCATTTTTTTTTACTTTTTTTTATTTTTATGTAGCCTTATTTAAAACGCTGTTTAGAATCAGAAAACACTAGTATAAAAGTTTTCGGGAGACGTGTTGGATTTTACGTACAAACTGTTGATTTTCGAATTAAAGAGACACACGAAAAGTGAGAAATGGCTATAAGAACAAGGTTAAAAAAAATATTATGCAATAGATTGATGGGTGCGATCATACCAGCACTAATGCACCGGATCCCATCAGAACACCGCAGTTAAGCGTGCTTGGGCGAGAGTAGTACTAGGATGGGTGACCTCCTGGGAAGTCCTCGTGTTGCACCCCTTTTTAAATCTTCATTTTTTAAATTTTTTTTTATTTTTTTACTTTTTATGTAGCCTTATTTAAAACGCTGTTTAGAATCAGATAACACTAGTATAAAAGATTTCGGGAAACGTATTGTGTTTTAAGTACAAACCGTTGATTTTCGAATAAAAGAGACACACGAAAAGGGAGAAATGGCTGTAAGAACAAGGTTAAAACAAATATTGTGCAGTAGATTGATGGGTGCGATCATACCAGCACTAATGCACCGGATCCCATCAGAACTCCGCAGTTAAGCGTGCTTGGGCGAGAGTAGAACTAGGATGGGTGACCTCCTAGGAAGTCCTCGTGTTGCACCCCTTTTTAAATCTTCATTTTTTTAATTTTTTTTTATTTTTTATTTTTATGTAGTCTTATTTAAAACGTTGTTTAGAATAAGAAAACACAATTATAAAAGATTTCGGGAGACGTATTGTGTTTTAAGTACAAACCGTTGATTTTCGAATAAAAGAGACACACGAAAACTGAGAAATGACTGTAAGAACAAGGTTAAAACAAATATTGTGCAATAGTTTGATGGGTGCGATCATACCAGCACTAATGCACCGGATCCCATCCGAACTCCGCAGTTAAGTGTGCTTGGGCGAGAGTAGTACTAGGATGGGTGACCTCCTGGGAAATCCTCGTGTTGCACCCTCTTTTAAATCTTCATTTTTTTAAATTTTTTTTTTATTTTTTTTTATTTTTATGTAGCCTTATTTAAAACGCTGTCTAGAATCAGAAAACACAAGTATAAAAGATTTCGGGAGACGTGTTGTGTTTTAAGTACAAACCGTTGATTTTCGAATAAAAGAGACACTCGAAAAGTGAGAAATGACTGTAAGAACAAGGTTAAAACAAATATTGTGCAACAGTTTGGTGGGTGCGATCATACCAACACTAATGCACCGGATGGGTGCGATCATACCAGCACTAATGCACCGAATGGGTCCGATCATACCAGCACTAATGCACCGGATCCCATCAGAACTCCGCAGTTAAGCGTGCTTGGGCGAGAGTAGTACTAGGATGGGTGACCTCCAGGGAAGTCCTCGTGTTGCACCCCTTTTTAAATCTTCAATTTTTTAAATGTTTTTTTATTTTTTTTTATTTTTATGTAGCCTTATTTAAAACGCTGTTTAGAATCAGAAAACACTAGTATAAAAGATTTTGGGAGACGTGTTGTGTTTTAAGTACAAACCGTTGATTTTCGAATAAAAGAGACACACGAAAAGTGAGAAATGACTGTAAGAACAAGGTTAAAACAAATATTGTGCAGTAGTTTGATGGGTGCGATCATACCAGTACTAATGCACCGGATCCCATTAGAACTCCGTAGTTAAGCGTGGTTGGGCGAGAGTAGTACTAGGATGGGTGACCTCCTGGGAAGTCCTCGTGTTGCACCATTTTTTAAATCTTCATTTTTTTAAATTTTTTTATTTTTTTAATTTTTATGTAGCCTTATTTAAAACGCTGTTTAGAATCAGAAAACACTAGTATAAAAGATTTCGGGAGACGTGTTGTGTTTTAAGTACAAACCGTTGATTTTCGAATAAAAGAGACACACGAAAAGGGAGAAATGGCTGTAAGAACAAGGTTAAAACAAATAGTGTGCAATAGATTGATGTGTGCGATCATACCAGCACTAATGCACCGGATCCCATCAGAACTCCGCAGTTAAGCGTGCTTGGGCGAGAGTAGAACTAGGATGGGTGACCTCCTGGGAAGTCCTCGTGTTGCACCCCTTTTTAAATCTTCATTTTTTTAATTTTTTTTTTATTTTTTATTTTTATGTAGTCTTATTTAAAACGTTGTTTAGAATCAGAAAACACAAGTATAAAAGATTTCGGGAGACGAATTGTGTTTTAAGTACAAACCGTTGATTTTCGAATAAAAGAGACACACGAAAAGTGAGAAATGACTGTAAGAACAAGGTTAAAACAAATATTGTGCAATAGTTTGATGGGTGCGATCATACCAGCACTAATACACCGGATCCCATCCGAACTCCGCAGTTAAGCGTGCTTGGGCGAGAGTAGTATTAGGATGGGTGACCTCCTGGGAAGTCCTCATGTTGCAACCCTTTAAATCTTCATTTTTTAATTTTTTTTTTTTTTTTTAAATTTTTATGTAGTCTTATTTAAAACGCTGTTTAGAATCAGAAAACACTAGTATAAAAGATTTCGGGAGACGTGTTGTGTTTTAAGTAGAAACCGTTGGTTTTCCAATAAAAGAGACACCCGAAAAGTGAGAAATGGCTGTAAGAACAAGGTTAAATCAAATATTGTGCAATATTTTGATGGGTGCGATCATACCAGCACTAATGCACCGGATCCCATCCGAACTCCGCAGTTAAGCGTGCTTGGGCGAGAGTAGTACTAGGATGCGTGACCTCCTGGGAAGTCCTCGTGTTGCACCCCTTTTTAAATCTTCATTTTTTTAAATTTATTTTTAGTATTTTTATTTTTATGTAGCCTTATTTACAACGTTGTTTAGAATCAGAAAACACTAGTATAAATGATTTTGGGAAACGTGTTGGGTTTTACGTACAAACCGTTGATTTTCGAATAAAAGAGACACACGAAAAGTGAGAAATGGCTGTAAGAACAAGGTTAAAACAAATATTGTGCAATAGTTTGATGGGTGCGATCATACCAGCACTAATGCACCGGATCCCATCAGAACTCCGCAGTTAAGCGTGCTTGGGCGAGAGTAGTACTAGGATGGGTGACCTCTTTGGAAGTCCTCGTGTTGCACCCCTTTTTAAATCCTCATTTTTTAATTTTTTTTTTTATTTTTTTTATTTTTATCCAGCCTTATTTTAAACGATGTTTACAATCAGATAACACTAGAATAAAAGATTTCGGGAGACGTGTTGTGTTTTATGTACAAACCGTTGATTTTCGAATAAAAGAGACACACGAAAAGTGAGAAATGACTGTAAGCACAAGGTTAAAACAAATATTGTGCAACAATTTGATGGGTGCGATCATACCAGCACTAATGCAACGGATCCAATCAGAACTCCGCAATTAAGCATGCTTGGGCGAGAGTAGTACTAGGATGGGTGACCTTCGGGAAGTCCTCGTGTTGCACGCCTTTTTAAATCTTCATTTTTTTTTACTTTTTTTATTTTTATGTAGCCTTATTTAAAACGCTGTTTAGAATCAGAAAACACTAGTATAAAAGTTTTCGGGAGACGTGTTGGATTTTACGTACAAACTGTTGATTTTCGAATTAAAGAGACACACGAAAAGTGAGAAATGGCTATAAGAACAAGGGTAAAAAAAAATATTATGCAATAGATTGATGGGTGCGATCATACCAGCACTAATGCACCGGATCCCATCAGAACTCCGCAGTTAAGCGTGCTTGGGCGAGAGTAGTACTAGGATGGGTGACCTCCTGGGAAGTCCCCGTGTTGCACCCCTTTTTAAATCTTCATTTTTTAATTTTTTTTTTATTTTTTTAATTTTTATGTAGCCTTATTTAAAACGCTGTTTAGAATCAGATAACACTAGTATAAAAGATTTCGGGAAACGTGTTGTGTTGTAAGTACAAACCTTTGATTTTCGAATAAAAGAGACACACGAAAAGTGAGAAATGACTGTAAGAACAAGGTTAAAACAAATATTGTGCAACAGTTTGATGGGTGCGATCATACCAGCACTAATGCACCGGATCCCATGAGAACTCCGCAGTTAAGCGTGCTTGGGCGAGAGTAGTACTAGGATGGGTGACCTCCTAGGAAGTCCACTCTTTTTTAAATCTTCATTTTTTAAAATGTTTTTTTTATTTTTTTTATTTTTTTTATTTTTATGTAGCTTTATTTAAAACGCTGTTTAGAATCAGAAAACACTAGTATAAAAGTTTTCGGGAGATATGTTGTGTTTTAAGTAGAAACCGTTGATTTTCGAATAAAAGAGACACACAAAAAGTGAGAAATGACTGTAAGAACAAGGTTAAAACAAATATTATGCAACAGTTTGATGGGTGCGATCATACCAACACTAATGCACCGGATGGGTGCGATCATACCAGTACTAATGCACCGGATGGGTGCGATCATACCAGCACTAATGCACCGGATCCCATCAGACTTCCGCAGTTAAGCGTGCTTGGGCGAGAGTAGTACTAGGATGGGTGACCTCCTGGGAAGTCCTCGTGTTGCACCCTTTTTTTTAAATCTTCATTTTTTTAAATTTATTTTTTGTATTTTTATTTTTATGTAGCCTTATTTAAAACGCTGTTTAGAATCAGAAAACACTAGTATAAAAGATTTCGGGAGACGTGTTGTGTTTTAAGTACAAACCGTTGATTTTCGAATAAAAGAGACACCCGAAAAGTGAGAAATGGCTGTAAGAATAAGGTTAAATCAAATATTGTGAAATAGTTTGATGGGTGCGATCATACCAGCACTAATGCACCGGATCCCATCCGAACTCCGCAGTTAAGCGTGCTTGGGCGAGAGTAGTATTAGGATGGGTGACCTCCTGGGAAGTCCTCGTGTTGCAACCCTTTAAATCTTCATTTTTTAATTTTTTTTTTTAATTTTTGTTTAGTCTTATTTAAAACGCTGTTTAGAATCAGAAAACACTAGTATAAAATATTTCGGGAGACGTGTTGTGTTTTATGTACAAACCGTTGATTTTCGAATAAAAGAGACACACGAAAAGTGAGAAATGACTGTAAGAACAAGGTTAAATCAAATATTGTGCAATATTTTGATGGGTGCGATCATACCAGCACTAATGCACCGGATCCCATCCGAACTCCGCAGTTAAGCGTGCTTGGGCGAGAGTAGTTCTAGGATGCGTGACCTCCTGGGAAGTCCTCGTGTTGCACCCCTTTTTAAATCTTCATTTTTTTAAATTTATTTTCAGTATTTTTATTTTTATGTAGGCTTATTTACAACGTTGTTTAGAATCAGAAAACACTAGTATAAAAGATTTCGGGAAACGTGTTGTGTTTCATGTACAAACCGTTGATTTTCAAATAAAAGAGACACACGAAAAGTGAGAAATGACTGTAAGAACAAGGTTAAATCAAATATTGTGCAATATTTTGATGGGTGCGATCATACCAGCACTAATGCACCGGATCCCATCCGAACTCCGCAGTTAAGCGTGCTTGGGCGAGAGTAGTATTAGGATGGGTGACCTCCTGGGAAGTCCTCGTGTTGCAACCCTTTAAATCCTCATTTTTTAAATTTTTTTTTTTTTTTTTAAATTTTTGTGTTGTCTTATTTAAAACGCTGTTTAGAATCAGAAAACACTAGTATAAAAGATTTCGGGAGACGTGTTGTGTTTTAAGTACAAACCGTTCATTTTCGAATAAAAGAGACACACGAAAAGTGAGAAATGGCTGTAAGAACAAGGTTAAAACAAATATTGTGCAATAGTTTGATGGGTGCGATCATACCAGCACTAATACACCGGATCCCATCCGAACGCCGTAGTTAAGCGTGCTTGGGCGAGAGTAGTACTAGGATAGGTGACCTCCTGGGAAATCCTCGTGTTGCACCCTTTTTTAAATCTTCATTTTGTTAATTTTATTTTATTTTATTTTTATGTAGCCTTATTTAAAACGCTGTTTAGAATCAGAAAACACTAGTATAAAAGTTTTCGGGAGACGTGTTGTGTTTTAAGTACAAACCATTGAGTTTCGAATAAAAGAGACACACGAAAAGTGAGAAAATGACTGTAAGAACAAGGTTAAAACAAATATTGTGCAATAGTTTTATGGGTGCGATCATACCAGCACTAATTCACCGGATCCCATCGAAACTTCGCAGTTAATCGTGCTTGGGCGAGAGTAGTACTAGGATGGGTGACCTCCTGGGAAGTCCTCGTGTTGCACCCTTTTTTAAATCTTCATTTTTTTAAATTTATTTTTAGTATTTTTATTTTTATGTAGCCTTATTTAAAACGCTGTTTAAAATCAGAAAACACTAGTACAAAAGATTTCGGGAGACGTGCTGTGTTTTAAGTACAAACCGCTGATTTTCGAATAAAAGAGACACACGAAAAGTGAGAAAATGACTGTAAGAACAAGGTTAAAACAAATATTGTGCAATAGTTTGATGGGTGCGATCATACCAGCAGTAATTCACCAGATCCCATCAGAACTTCGCAGTTAAGTGTGCTTGGGCGAGAGTAGTACTAGGATGGGTGACCTCCTGGGAAATCCTCGTGTTGCATCCTCTTTTAAATCTTCATTTTTTAAATCTTTTTTTATTTTTTGTTATTTTTATGTAGCCTTATTTAAAACGCTGTCTAGAATCAGAAAACACTAGTATAAAAGATTTCGGGAGACGTGTTGTGTTTTAAGTACATGCCGTTGATTTTCGAATAAAAGAGCCACACGAAAAGTGAGAAATGACTGTAAGAACAAGGTTAAAACAAAAATTATGCAACAGTTTGATGGGTGCGATCATACCAACACTAATGCACCGGATGGGTGCGATCATACCAGCACTAATGCACCGAATGGGTCCGATCATACCAGCACTAATGCACCGGATCCCATCAGAACTCCGCAGTTAAGCGTGCTTGGGCGAGAGTAGTACTAGGATGGGTGACCTCCTCGGAAGTCCTCGTGTTGCACCCCTTTTTAAATCTTCAATTTTTTAAATGTTTTTTTATTTTTTTTTATTTTTATGTAGCCTTATTTAAAACGCTGTTTAGAATCAGAAAACACTAGTATAAAAGATTTCGGGAGACGTCTTGTGTTTTAAGTACAAACTGTTGATTTTCGAATAAAAGAGACACACGAATAGTGAGAAATGACTGTAAGAACAAGGTTAAAACAAATATTGTGCAATAGTTTGATGGGTGCGATCATACCAGCACTGATGCACCGGATCCCATCAGAACTCTGCAGTTAGCGTGCTTGGGTGAGAGTAGTACTAGGATGGGTGACCTCCTGGGAAGTCCTCGTGTTGCACCCCTTTTTAAATCTTCAATTTTTTAAATGTTTTTTTATTTTTTTTTTATTTTTATGTAGGCTTATTTAAAACGCTGTTTAGAATCAGAAAACACTAGTATAAAAGATTTCGGGAGACGTGTTGTGTTTTAAGTACAAACCGTTGGGTTTCGAATAAAAGAGACACACGAAAAGTGAGAAATGACTGTAAGAACAAGGTTAAAACAAATATTGTGCAATAGTTTCATGGGTGCGATCATACCAGCACTAATGCACCGGATCCCATCAGAACTCCGCAGATAAGCGTGCTTGGGCGAGAGTAGTACTAGGATGGGTGACCTCGGGGGAAGTCCTCGTGTTGCACCCTTTTTAAAATTTTCATTTTTTAATTTTTTTTATTTTTTTTATTTTTATGTATCCTTATTTAAAACGCTGTTTAGATTGAGAAAATACTAGTATAAAAGATTTCGGGAGACGTGTTGTGTTTTAAGTCGAAACCGTTGATTTTCGAATAAAAGAGACACCCGAAAAGTGAGAAATGGCTGTAAGAACAAGGTTAAATCAAATATTGTGCAATAGTTTGATGGGTGCGATCATACCAGCACTAATGCACCGGATCCCATCCGAACTCCGCTGTTAAGCGTGCTTGGGCGAGAGCAGTACTAGGATGGGTGACCTCCTGGGAAGTCCTCGTGTTGCACCCTTTTTTAAATCTTCATTTTTTTAAATTTTTTTTTATTTTTTTCATTTTTATGTAGCCTTATTTAAAACGCTGTTTAGAATCAGTAAACACTAGTATAAAAGTTTTCGGGAGACGTGTTGGGTTTTAAGTACAAACCGTTAATTTTCGAATAAAAGAGACACATGAAAAGTGAGAAATGGCTGTAAGAACAAGGTTAAAACAAATATTGTGCAATAGATTGATGGGTGCGATCATACCAGCACTAATACACCGGATCCCATCAGAACTCTGCACTTAAGCGTACTTGGGCGAGAGTAGTACTAGGATGGGTGACCTCCTGGGAAGTCCTCGTGTTGTACCCTTTTTTAAATCTTTATTTTTTTTAATGTTTTTTTATTTTTTTTATTTTTATGTAACCTTATTTAAAATGCTGTTTAGAATCAGAAAACACTAGTATAAAAGATTTCGGGAGACGTGTTGTGTTTTAAGTACAAACCGTTGATTTTCGAATAAAAGAGACACCCGAAAAGTGAGAAATGGCTGTAAGAACAAGGTTAAATCAAATATTGTGCAATAGTTTGATGGGTGCGATCATACCAGCAGTAATGCACCGGATCCCATCCGAACTCCGCTGTTAAGCGTGCTTGGGCGAGAGCAGTACTAGGATGGGTGACCTCCTGGGAAGTCCTCGTGTTGCACCCTTTTTTAAATCTTCATTTTTTTAATTGTTTTTTTTTATTTTTTTTATTTTTATGTAGCCTTATTTAAAACGTTGTTTAGAATCAGAAAACACTAGTATAAAAGTTTTCGGGAGACGTGTTGGGTTTTAGGTACAAACCGTTAATTTTCGAATAAAAGAGACACATGAAAAGTGAAAAATGGCTGTAAGAACAAGGTTAAAACAAATATTGTGCAACAATTTGATGGGTGCGATCATACCAACACTAATGCACCGGATGGGTGCGATCATACCAGCACTAATGCACCGGATGGGTGCGATCATACCAGCACTAATGCACCGGATCCCATCAGAACTCCGCAGTTAAGCGTGCTTGGGCGAGAGTAGTACTTGGATGGGTGACCTCCTGGGAAGTCCTCGTGTTGCAACCCTTTTTAAATCTACATTTTTTTAAATTTTATTTTATTTTTTTTATTTTTATGTAGCCTTATTTAAAACGCTGTTTAGAATCAGAAAACACTAGTTTAAAAGATTTCGGGAGACGTGTTGTGTTTTAAGTACAAACCGTTGATTTTCGAATAAAAAAGAGACACACAAAAAGTGAGAAATGACTGTAAGAACAAGGTTAAAACAAATATTATGCAACAGTTTGATGGGTGCGATCATACCAACACTAATGCACCGGATCCCATAAAGAACTCCGCAGTTAAGCGTGCTTGGGCGAGAGTAGTACTAGGATGGGTGACCTCCTGGGAATTCTTCGTGTTGCACCCTTTTTTAAATCTTCATTTTTTTAAATGTTTTTTTTTATTTTTTTTATTTTTATGTAGCCATATTTAAAACGCTGTTTAGAATCAGAAAACACTAGTATAAAAGTTTTCGGGAGACGTGTTGAGTTTTACGTACAAACCATTGATTTTCGAATAAAAGAGACACACGAAAGTGAGAAATGGTTGTAAGAACAAGGTTAAAACAATTATTGTGCAATAGATTGAAGGGTGCGATCATACCAGCACTAATGCACCTGATTCCATCAGAACTCCGCAGTTAACCGTGCTTAGGCGAGAGTAGTACTAGGATGGGTGACCTCCTAGGAAGTCCTCGTGTTGCACCCCTTTTTCAATCTTCATTTTTTTAATTTTTTTTTATTTTTTTTATTTTATGTAGCCTTATTTAAAACGTTGTTTAGAATTAGAAAACACTGTTATAAAAGATTTCGGGAGACGTGTTGTGTTTTAAGTACAAACCGTTGGTTTTCGAATAAAAGAGACACACGAAAAGTGAGAAATGACTGTAAGAACAAGGTTAAAACAAATATTGTGCAATAGTTTGATGGGTGCGATCATACCAGCACTAATGCACCGGATCCCATCAGAACTGCGCAGTTAAGCGTGCTTGGGCGAGAGTAGTACTAGGATGGGTGACCTCCTGGGAAGTCCTCGTGTTGCAACCCTTTTTAAATCTACATTTTTTTTAATTTAATTTAATTTTTTTTATTTTTATGTAGCCTTATTTAAAACGCTGTTTAGAATCAGAAAACACTAGTTTAAAAGATTTCGGGAGACGTGTTGTGTTTTAAGTACAAACCGTTGATTTTCGAATAAAAGAGACACACAAAAAGTGAGAAATGACTGTAAGAACAAGGTTAAAACAAATATTGTGCAACAGTTTGATGGGTGCGATCATACCAACACTAATGCACCGGATCCCATAAAGAACTCCGCAGTTAAGCGTGCTTGGGCGAGAGTAGTACTAGGATGGGTGACCTCCTGGGAATTCTTCGTGTTGCACCCTTTTTTAAATCTTTATTTTTTTAAATGTTTTTTTTATTTTTTTAATTTTTATGTAGCCTTATTTAAAACGCTGTTTAGAATCAGAAAACACTAGTATAAAAGTTTTCGGGAGACGTGTTGGGTTTTACGTACAAACCATTGATTTTCGAATAAAAGAGACACACGAAAGTGAGAAATGATTGTAAGAACAAGGTTAAAACAATTATTGTGCAATAGATTGAAGGGTGCGATCATACCAGCACTAATGCACCAGATTCCATCAGAACTCCGCAGTTAACCGTGCTTAGGCGAGAGTAGTACTAGGATGGGTGACCTCCTAGGAAGTCCTCGTGTTGCACCCCTTTTTCAATCTTCATTTTTTTAATTTTTTTTTTTTTTTTTATTTTATGTAGCCTTATTTAAAACGTTGTTTAGAATTAGAAAACACTGTTATAAAAGATTTCGGGAGACGTGTTGTGTTTTAAGTACAAACCGTTGGTTTTCGAATAAAAGAGACACACGAAAAGTGAGAAATGACTGTAAGAACAAGGTTAAAACAAATATTGTGCAATAGTTTGATGGGTGCGATCATACCAGCACTAATGCACCGGATCCCATCAGAACTCCGCAGTTAAGCGTGCTTGGGCGAGAGTAGTACTAGGATGGGTGACCTCTTGGGAAGTCCTCGTGTTGCACCCTTTTTTAAATTTTCATTTTTTAATTTTTTTTATTTTTTTTATTTTTACGTATCCTTATTTAAAACGCTGTTTAGATTGAGAAAATACTAGTATAAAAGATTTCGGGAGACGTTTTGTGTTTTAAGTAGAAACCGTTGATTTTCGAATAAAAGAGACACACGAAAAGTGAGAAATGACTGTAAGAACAAGGTTAGAACAAATATTGTGCAACAATTTGATGGGTGCGATCATACCAGCACTAATGCACCGGATCCCATCAGAACTCCGCAGTAAAGCGTGCTTGGGCGAGAGTAATACTAGGATGGGTGACCTCCTGGGAAGTCCTCGTGTTGCACCCTTTTTTCAATCTTCATTTTTTTAAATTTTTAAATTTTTTTTTATTTTTATGTAGACTTATTTAAAACGCTGTTTAGAATCAGAAAACACTAGTATAAAAGATTTCGGGAGACGTGTTGTGTTTTAAGTAGAAACCGTTGATTTTCGAATAAAAGAGACACACTAAAAGTGAGAAATGACTGTAAGAACAAGGTTAAAACAAATATTGTGCAACAATTTGATGGGTGCGATCATACCAGCACTAATGCACCGGATCCCGTCAGAACTCCGCAGTTAAGCGTGCTTGGGCGAGAGTAGTACTTGGATGGGTGACCTCCTAGGACGTCCTCGTGTTGCACCCTTTTCTAAATATTCAATTTTTAAATTTTTTTTTAATTTTTTTATTTTTATGTAGCCTTATTTAAAACGCTATTTAGAATCAGAAACCACTAGTATAAAAGTTTTCGGGAGACGTGTTAGATTTTACGTACAAACCGTTGATTTTCGAATTAAAGAGTCACACGAAAAGTGAGAAATGGCTGTAAGAGTAAGGTTAAAACAAATATTGTGCAATAGATTGATGGGTGCGATCATACCAGCACTAATGCACCAGATCCCATCAGAGCTCCGCAGTTAAGCGTGCTTGGGCGAGAGTGGTATTAGGATGGGTGACCTCCTGGGAAGTCCTCGTGTTGCACCCCTTTTTAAATCTTCATTTTTTAATTTTTTTTATTTTTTTTTATTTTTATGTAGCCTTATTTAAAATGCTGTTTAGAATCAGAAAACATTAGTATAAAAGATTCCGGGAGACGTGTTGTGTTTTAAGTACAAACCGTTGATTTTCGAATAAAAGAGACACACGAAAAGTGAGAAATGACTGTAAAAACAAGGTTAAAAAAAATATTGTGCAATAGTTTGATGGCTGCGTTCATACCAGCACTAATTCACCGGATCCCATTAGAACTCTGCAGTTAAGCGTGCTCGAGCGAGAGTAGTACTTGGATGGGAGACCTCCTGGGAAGTCCTCGTGTTGCACCCTTTTTTAAATCTTCATTTTTTAAATTATTTTATTTTATTTTATTTTTATGTAGCCTTATTTAAAGCGCTGTTTAGAATCAGAAAACACTAGTATAAAAGATTTCGGGAGACGTGTTGTGTTTTAAGTAGATCTCGTGGATTTTCGAATAAAAAAGACACACGAAAAGTGAGAAATGACTGTAAGAACAAGGTTAAAACAAATATTGTGTAACAGTTTGATGGGTGCTATCATACCAGCACTAATGCACCGGTTCCCATCAGAACTCCGCAGTTAAGCGTGCTTGGACGAGAGTAGTACTAGGATGGGTGACCTCCTGGGAAGTCCTCGTGTTGCACCCTTTTTTAAATCTTCATTTTTAAAATTTTTATTTTATTTTTATGTAGCCTTATTTAAAACGCTGTTTAGAATCATAAATCACTATTATAAAAGTTTTCGGGAGACGTGTTGGGTATTCCGTACAAACCGTTGATTTTCGAATAAAAGAGACACACAAAAAGTGAGAAATGGCTGTAAGAACAAGGTTAAAACAAATATTGTGCAACAGTTTGCTTGGTGTGATCATACCAGCACTAATGCACCGGATCCCATCAGAACTCCGCAGCTAAGCGTGCTTGGGCGAGAGTAGTACTAGGATGGATGACCTCCTAGGAAGTCCTCGTGTTGCACCCCTTTTTAAATCTTCATTTTTTTAATTTTTTTATTTTTATGTACCCTTAATTAAAACGCTGTTTAAAATCAGAAAACACTAGTATAAAAGATTTCGGGAGACATGTTGTGTTTTAAGTAAAAACCGTTGATTTTCGAATAAAAGAGACACACGAAAAGTGAGAAATGACGGTAAGAACATGGTTAAAACAAATATTGTGTAATAGTTTGATGGGTGCGATCATACTAGCACTAATGCACCGGATCCCATCAGAACTCCACAGTCAAGCGTGCTAGGGCGAGGGTAGTACTAGGATGGGTGACCTCCTGGGAAGTCCTCGTGTTGCACCCCTTTTTAATTCTTCATTTTTTTTAATTTTTTTTTTAATTTTTTTTAATTTTTTTTTTTATGTAGCCTTATTTAAAACACCGTTTAGAATCAAAACAACACTAGTATAAAAGATTTCGGGAGACGTGTTGGGTTTTACGTACAAACCGTGGATTTTCGAATAAAAGAGACACACGAAAAGTGACAAATGGCTGTAAGAACAAGGTTAAAAGAAATATTGTGCAATAGATTGATGGGTGCGATCATACCAGCACTAATGCACCGGATCCCATCAAAACTCCACAGTCAAGCGTGCTTGGGCGAGAGTAGTACTAGGATGGGTGACCTCCTGGGAAGTCCTCGTGTTGCACCCCTTTTTAAATCTTAATTTTTTAATTTTTTAATTTTTTTTTTATTTTTATTTACCTTTATTTAAAACGCTGTTTAGAATCAAGAAACACTAGTATAAAATATTCCGGGAGAGGTGTTGTGTTTTAAGTACAAACCGTTGATTTTCGAATAAAAGAGACACACGAAAAGTGAGAAATGATTGTAAAAACAAGGTTAAAACAAATATTGTGCAATACTTTGATGGGTGCGTTCATACCAGCACTAATTCAACGGATCCCATCAGAACTCCGCAGTTAAGCGTGCTTGGGCGAGAGTAGTACTAGGATGGGTGACCTCCTGAGAAGTCCTCGTGTTGCACCCCTTTTTAAATCTTCATTTTTAAATTTTTTTTTTTTAATTTTTATGTAGCCTTATTTAAAACGCTGTTTAGAATCAGAAAACACTAGTATAAAAGATTTCGGGAGACGTGTTGTGTTTTAAGTACAAACCGTTGATTTTCGAATAAAAGAGACACACGAAAAGTGAGAAATGACTGTAAGAACAAGGTTAAAACAAATATTGTGCAACAGTTTGATGGGTGCGATCATACCAGCACTAATGCACCGGATCCCATCAGAACTCTGCAGTTAAGCGTGCTTGGGCGAGAGTAGTTCTAGGATGGGTGACCTCGTGGGAAGTCCTGGTGTTGCACCCTTTTTTAAATCTTCATTTTTTTAAATGTTTTTTTTATTTTTTTTATTTTTATGTAGCCTTATTTAAAACGCTGTTTAGAATCAGAAAACACTAGTATAAAAGTTTTCTGGAGACGTGTTGGGTTTTACGTACAAACCGTTGATTTTCGAATAAAAGAGACACACAAAAACTGAGAAATGGCTGTAAGAATAAAGTTAAAACAAATATTGTGCAATAGATTGATGGGTGCCGGATCCCATCAGAACTCCGCTGTTAAGCGTGCTTGGGCGAGAGTAGTACTAGGATGGGTGACCTCCTGGGAAGTCCTCGTGTTGCACCCCTTTTGAAATCTTCATTTTTTAAAATTTTTTTTATTTTTTTATTTTTATGTAGCTTTATTTAAAACGCTGTATAGAATCAGAAAACACTAGTCTAAAAGATTTCGGGAGACATGTTAGATTTTACGTACAAACCGTTGATTTTCGAATAAAAGAGACACACGAAAAGTGAGAAATGGCTGTAAGAACAAGGTTAAAACAAATATTTTGCAATAGTCTGATGGGTGGGATAATACCAGCACTAATGCACCGGATCCCATCAGAACTCCGCAGTTAAGCGTGCTTGGGCGAGAGTAGTACTAGGATGGGTGACATCCTGGGAAGTCCTCGTGTTGCACCCCTTTTTAAATCTTCATTTTTTAAAATTTTTTTTATTTTTTTTATTTTTATGTAGCCTTATTTAAAACGCTGTTTAGAATAAGAAAACACTAGTATAAAAGATTTCGGGAGACGTGATGGGTTTTACGTACAAACCGTTGATTTTCGAATAAAAGAGACACACGAAAAGTGAGAAATGGCTGTAAGAACAAGGTTAAAACAAATATTGTATAATAGTTTGATGGGTGCGATCATAACAACACTAATGCACCGGATCCCATCAGAACTCCGCAGTTAAGCGTGCTTGGGCGAGAGTGGTTCTAGGATGGGTGACCTCCTGGGAAGTCCTCGTGTTGCACCCCTTTTTAAATCTTTATTTTTTTAATTTTTATTTTATTTTTTAAATTTTATGTAGCCTTATTTAAAACGTTGTTTAGAATTAGAAAACACTGTTATAAAAGATTTCGGGAGACGTGTTGTGTTTTAAGTACACACCGTTGGTTTTCGAATAAAAGAGACACACGAAAAGTGAGAAATGACTGTAAGAACAAGGTTAAAACAAATATTGTGCAATAGTTTGATGGGTGCGATCATACCAGCACTAATGCACCGGATCCCATCAGAACTCCGCAGTTAAGCGTGCTTGGGCGAGAGTAGTACTAGGATGGGTGACCTCTTGGGAAGTCCTCGTGTTGCACCCTTTTTTAAATTTTCATTTTTTAATTTTTTTTATTTTTTTTATTTTTACGTATCCTTATTTAAAACACTGTTTAGATTGAGAAAATACTAGTATAAAAGATTTCGGGAGACGTTTTGTGTTTTAAGTAGAAACCGTTGATTTTCGAATAAAAGAGACACACGAAAAGTGAGAAATGACTGTAAGAACAAGGTTAAAAAAAATATTGTGCAACAATTTGATGGGTGCGATCATACCAGCACAAATGCACCGGATCCCATCAGAACTCCGCAGTAAAGCGTGCTTGGGCGAGAGTAGTACTAGGATGGGTGACCTCCTGGGAAGTCCTCGTGTTGCACCCTTTTTTCAATCTTCATTTTTTTAAATTTTTTAATTTTTTTTTATTTTTATGTAGACTTATTTAAAACGCTGTTTAGAATCAGAAAACACTAGTATAAAAGATTTCGGGAGACGTGTTGTGTTTTAAGTAGAAACCGTTGATTTTCGAATAAAAGAGACACACTAAAAGTGAGAAATGACTGTAAGAACAAGGTTAAAACAAATATTGTGCAACAATTTGATGGGTGCGATCATACCAGCACTAATGCACCGGATCCCATCAGAACTCCGCAGTTAAGCGTGCTTGGGCGAGAGTAGTACTTGGATGGGTGACCTCCTAGGACGTCCTCGTGTTGCACCCTTTTCTAAATATTCAATTTTTAAAATTTTTTTTAATTTTTTTTTATTTTTATGTAGCCTTATTTAAAACGCTTTTTAGAATCAGAAACCACTAGTATAAAAGTTTTCGGGAGACGTGTTAGATTTTACGTACAAACCGTTGATTTTCGAATTAAAGAGTCACACGAAAAGTGAGAAATGGCTGTAAGAGTAAGGTTAAAACAAATATTGTGCAATAGATTGATGGGTGCGATCATACCAGCACTAATGCACCGGATCCCATCAGAGCTCCGCAGTTAAGCGTGCTTGGGCGAGAGTAGTATTAGGATGGGTGACCTCCTGGGAAGTCCTCGTGTTGCACCCCTTTTTAAATCTTCATTTTTTAATTTTTTTTATTTTTTTTTATTTTTATGTAGCCTTATTTAAAATGCTGTTTAGAATCAGGAAACATTAGTATAAAAGATTCCGGGAGACGCGTTGTGTTTTAAGTACAAATCGTTGATTTTCGAATAAAAGAGACACACGAAAAGTGAGAAATGACTGTAAAAACAAGGTTAAAACAAATATTGTGCAATAGTTTGATGAGTGCGTTCATACCAGCACTAATTCACCGGATCCCATTAGAACTCTGCAGTTAAGCGTGCTCGAGCGAGAGTAGTACTTGGATGGGAGACCTCCTGGGAAGTCCTCGTGTTGCACCCTTTTTTAAATCTTCATTTTTTAAATTATTTTATTTTATTTTATTTTTATGTAGCCTTATTTAAAACGCTGTTTAGAATCAGAAAACACTAGTATAAAAGATTTCGGGAGACGTGTTGTGTTTTAAGTAGATCTCGTGGATTTTCGAATAAAAAAGACACACGAAAAGTGAGAAATGACTGTAAGAACAAGGTTAAAACAAATATTGTGTAACAGTTTGATGGGTGCTATCATACCAGCACTAATGCACCGGATCCCATCAGAACTACGCAGTTAAGCGTGCTTGGACGAGAGTAGTACTAGGATGGGTGACCTCCTGGGAAGTCCTCGTGTTGCACCCTTTTTTAAATCTTCATTTTTTAAATTTTTATTTTATTTTTATGTAGCCTTATTTAAAAAGCTGTTTAGAATCAGAAATCACTATTATAAAAGTTTTCGGGAGACGTGTTGGGTATTCCGTACAAACCGTTGATTTTCGAATAAAAGAGACACACAAAAAGTGAGAAATGGCTGTAAGAACAAGGTTAAAACAAATATTGTGCAACAGTTTGCTGGGTGCGATCATACCAGCACTAATGCACCGGATCCCATCAGAACTCCGCAGCTAAGCGTGCTTGGGCGAGAGTAGTACTAGGATGGGTGACCTCCTAGGAAGTCCTCGTGTTGCACCCCTTTTTAAATCTTCATTTTTTTAATTTTTTTTATTTTTATGTAGCCTTAATTAAAACGCTGTTTAAAATCAGAAAACACTAGTATAAAAGATTTCGGGAGACATGTTGTGTTTTAAGTAAAACCGTTGATTTTCGAATAAAAGAGACACACGAAAAGTGAGAAATGACTGTAAGAACATGGTTAAAACAAATATTGTGTAATAGTTTGATGGGTGCGATCATACTAGCACTAATGCACCGGATCCAATCAGAACTCCGCAGTCAAGCGTGCTAGGGCGAGGGTAGTACTAGGATGGGTGACCTCCTGGGAAGTCCTCGTGTTGCACCCCTTTTTAATTCTTCATTTTTTTTAATTTTTTTTTTTAATTTTTTTTATTTTTTATTTTTACGCAGTCTTATTTAAAACACCGTTTAGAATCAAAACAACACAAGTATAAAAGATTTCGGGAGACGTGTTGGGTTTTACGTACAAACCGTGGATTTTCGAATAAAAGAGACACACGAAAAGTGACAAATGGCTGTAAGAGCAAGGTTAAAAGAAATATTGTGCAATAGATTGATGGGTGCGATCATACCAGCACTAATGCACCGGATCCCATCAAAACTCCACAGTCAAGCTTGCTTGGGCGAGAGTAGTACTAGGATGGGTGACCTCCTGGGAAGTCCTCGTGTTGCACCCCTTTTTAAATCTCAATTTTTGAATTTTTTTTTATTTTTATTTACCCTTATTTAAAACGCTGTTTAGAATCAAAAAACACTAGTATAAAATATTCCGGGAGAGGTGTTGTGTTTTAAGTACAAACCGTTGATTTTCGAATAAAAGAGACACACGAAAAGTGAAAAATGACTGTAAAAACAAGGTTAAAACAAATATTGTGCAATAGTTTGATGGGTGCGTTCATACCAGCACTAATTCAACGGATCCCATCAGAACTCCGCAGTTAAGCGTGCTTGGGCGAGAGTAGTACTAGGATGGGTGACCTCCTGAGAAGTCCTCGTGTTGCACCCCTTTTTAAATCTTCATTTTTTTAATTTTTTTTTTTTAATTTTTATGTAGCCTTATTTAAAACGCTGTTTAGAATCAGAAAACACTAGTATAAAAGATTTCGGGAGACGTGTTGTGTTTTAAGTACAAACCGTTGATTTTCGAATAAAAGAGACACACGAAAAGTGAGAAATGACTGTAAGAACAAGGTTAAAACAAATATTGTGCAACAGTTTAATGGGTGCGATCATACCAGCACTAATGCACCGGATCCCATCAGAACTCTGCAGTTAAGCGTGCTTGGGCGAGAGTAGTTCTACGATGGGTGACCTCGTGGGAAGTCCTGGTGTTGCACCCTTTTTTAAATCTTCATTTTTTTAAATGTTTTTTTATTTTTTTTTATTTTTATGTAGCCTTATTTAAAACGCTGTTTAGAATCAGAAAACACTAGTATAAAAGTTTTCTGGAGACGTGTTGGGTTTTACGTACAAATCGTTGATTTTCGAATAAAAGAGACACACAAAAACTGAGAAATGGCTGTAAGAATAAAGTTAAAACAAATATTGTGCAATAGATTGATGGGTGCGATGATACCAGCACTAATGCACCGGATCCCATCAGAACTCCGCCGTTAAGCGTGCTTGGGCGAGAGTAGTACTAGGATGGGTGACCTCATGGGAAGTCCTCGTGTTGCACACTTTTTTAAATCTTCATTTTTTTATTTTTTTTTTTATTTTTTTTATTTTTATGTAGCCTTATTTAAAACGCTGTTTAGAATCAGAAAACACTAGTATAAATGATTCGGGAGACGTGTTGGGTTTTACGTACAAACCGTTGATTGTCGAATAAAAGAGACACACGAAAAGTGAGAAATGGCTGTAAGAACAAGGTTAAAACAAATATTGTGCAATTGTTTGATGGGTGCGATCATACCAGCACTAATGCACCGGATCCCATCAGAACTCCGCAGTTAAGCGTGCTTGGGCGAGAGTAGTTCTAGGATGGGTGACCTCCTGGGAAGTCCTCGTGTTGCACCCCTTTTTAAATCTTCATTTTTTAAAATTATTTTTAGTTTTTTATTTTTATGTAGCTTTATTTAAAACGCTGTATAGAATCAGAAAACACTAGTCTAAAAGATTTCGGGAGACATGTTAGATTTTACGTACAAACCGTTGATTTTCGAATAAAAGAGACACACGAAAAGTGAGAAATGGCTGTAAGAACAAGGTTAAAACAAATATTTTGCAATAGTTTGATGGGTGCGATAATACCAGCACTAATGCACCGGATCCCATCAGAACTCCGCAGTTAAGCGTGCTTGGGCGAGAGTAGTACTAGGATGGGTGACATCCTGGGAAGTCCTCGTGTTGCACCCCTTTTTAAATCTTCATTTTTTAAATTTTTTTTTATTTTTTTTATTTTTATGTAGCCTTATTTAAAACGCTGTTTAGAATAAGAAAACACTAGTATAAAAGATTTCGGGAGACGTGATGGGTTTTACGTACAAACCGTTGATTTTCGAATAAAAGAGACACACGAAAAGTGAGAAATGGCTGTAAGAACAAGGTTAAAACAAATATTGTATAATAGTTTGATGGGTGCGATCATAACAGCACTAATGCACCGGATCCCATCAGAACTCCGCAGTTAAGCGTGCTTGGGCGAGAGTAGTTCTAGGATGGGTGACCTCCTGGGAAGTCCTCGTGTTGCACCCCTTTTTAAATCTTCATTTTTTTAAATTTATTTTTATTTTTTTATTTTTATGTAGCTTTATTTAAAACGCTGTATAGAATCAGAAAACACTAGTATCAAAGATTTCGGCAGACATGTTAGATTTTACGTACAAACCGTTGATTTTCGAATAAAAGAGACACATGAAAAGTGAGAAATGGCTGTAAGAACAAGGTTAAAACAAATATTGTGCAATAGTTTGATGGGTGCGATAATACCAGCACTAATGCACCGGATCCCATCAGAACTCCGCAGTTAAGCGTGCTTGGGCGAGAGTAGTACTAGGATGGGTGACCTCTTGGGAAGTCCTCGTGTTGCACCCTTTTTTAAATCTTCATTTTTTTAAAATTTTTTTGATTTTTTTTTTTTATTTTTATGTAGCCTTATTTAAAACGCTGTTTAGATTCAGAAAACACTAGTATAAAAGTTTTCGGGAGACGTGTTGGATTTTACGTACAAACCGTTGATTTTCGAATTAAAGAGACACACGAAAAGTGAGAAATGGCTGTAAGAACAAAGTTAAACAAATATTTTGCAATAGATTGATGGGTGCGATCATACCAGCACTAATGCACCGGATCCCATCAGAACTCCGCAATTAAGCGTGCTTGGGCGAGAGTAGTACTAGGATGGGTGACCTCCTGGGAAGTCCTCGTGTTGCACCCCTTTTTAAATCTTCATTTTTTTAATTCTTTTTCTAATTTTTATTTTATTTTTATGTAGCGTTATTTAAAACGCTGTTTAGAATCAGAAAACACTAGTATAAAATATTTTGGGAGACGTGTTGGGTTTTACGTACAAACCGCTGATTTTCGAATAAAAGAGACACACGAAAAGTGAGAAATGGCTGTAAGAACAAGGTTATAACAAATATTGTGCAATAGTTTGATGGGTGCGATCGTACCAGCACTAATGCATCGGATCCCATTAGAACTCCGCAGTTAAGCGTGCATGGGAGAGAGTAGTAGAAGGATGGGTGACCTCTTGGGAAGTCCTCGTGTTGCACCCCTTTTTAAATCTTCATTTTTTTAAATTTATTTTTATTTTTTTATTTTTATGTAGCCTTATTTAATACGCTGTATAGAGTCAGAAAACACTAGTATAAAAGATTTCGGGAGACGTGTTAGATTTTACGTACAAACCGTTGATTTTCGAATAAAAGAGACACACGAAAAGTGAGAAATGGCTATAAGAACAAGGTTAAAAAAAATATTATGCAATAGTTTGATGTGTGCGATAATACCAGCACTAATGCACCGGATCCCTTCAGAACTCCGCAGTTAAGCGTGCTTGGGCGAGAGTAGTACTAGGATGGGTGACATCCTGGGAAGTCCTCGTGTTGCACCCCTTTTTAAATCTTAATTTTTAAATTTTTTTTTTCATTTTTTGTTTTTATGTAGCCTTATTTAAAACGCTGTTTAGAATCAGAAAACACTAGAATAAAAGATTTCGGGAGACGTGTTGTGTTTTAAGTACAAACCGTTGATTTTCGAATAAAAGAGACACATGAAAAGTTAGAAATGACTGTAAGAACAAGGTTAAAACAAATATTGTGCAACAGTTTGATAGGTGCGATCATACCAGCACTAATACACCGGATCCCATCAGAACTTCGCAGTGAAGCGTGCTTGGGCGATAGTAGTACTAGGATGGGTGACCTCCTGGGAAGTCCTCGTGTTATACCCCTTTTTAAATCTTCATTTTTTTAAATGTTTTTTTATTTTTGTTATTTATATGTAGCCTTAATTAAAACGCTGTTTAGAATGAGAAAACACTAGTATAAAGGTTTTCGGGAGACGTGTTGGGTTTTACGTACAAACCGTTGATTTTCGAATAAAAGAGACACACGAAAAGTGAGAAATGGCTGTAAGAACAAGGTTAAAACAAATATTGTGCAATAGATTGATGGGTGCGATCATACCAGCACTAATGCACCGGATCCCATTAGAACTCCGCAGATAAGCGTGCTTGGGCGAGAGTAGTACTAGGATGGGACCTCCTCGTGTTGCACCCCTTTTTAAATCTTCATTTTTTTAATTTCTTTTTATTTTTTTTATTTTTATGTAGCCTTATTTAAAACGCTGCTTAGAATCAGAAAACACTAGTATAAATGATTCGGGAGACGTGTTGGGTTTTACGTACAAACCGTTGATTGTCGAATAAAAGAGACACACGAAAAGTGAGAAATGGCTGTAAGAACAAGGTTAAAACAAATATTGTGCAATTGTTTGATGGGTGCGATCATACCAGCACTAATGCACCGGATCCCATCAGAACTCCGCAGTTAAGCGTGCTTGCGCGAGAGTAGTTCTAGGATGGGTGACCTCCTGGGAAGTCCTCGTGTTGCACCCCTTTTTAAATCTTCTTTTTTTTAAATTATTTTTATTTTTTTATTTTTATGTAGCTTTATTTAAAACGCTGTATAGAATCAGGAAACACTAGTCTAAAAGATTTCGGGAGACGTGTTAGATTTTACGTACAAACCGTTGATTTTCGAATAAAAGAGACACACGAAAAGTGAGAAATAGCTGTAAGAACAAGGTTAAAACAAATATTTTGCAATAGTTTGATGGGTGCGATAATACCACCACTAATGCACCGGATCCCATCAGAACTCCGCAGTTAAGCGTGCTTGGGCGAGAGTAGTACTAGGATGGGTGACATCCTGGGAAGTCCTCGTGTTGCACCCCTTTTTAAATCTTCATTTTTTAAAATTTTTTTTATTTTTTTTATTTTTGTGTAGCCTTAATTAAAACGCTGTTTAGAATCAGAAAACACTAGTATAAAAGATTTCGGGAGACGTGATGGGTTTTACGTACAAACCGTTGATTTTCGAATAAAAGAGACACACGAAAAGTGAGAAATGGCTGTAAGAACAAGGTTAAAACAAATATTGTATAATAGTTTGATGGGTGCGATCATAACAGCACTAATGCACCGGATCCCATCAGAACTCCGCAGTTAAGCGTGCTTGGGCGAGAGTAGTTCTAGGATGGGTGACCTCCTGGGAAGTCCTCGTGTTGCACCCCTTTTTAAATCATCATTTTTTTAAATTTATTTTTATTTTTTATTTTTATGTAGCTTTATTTAAAACGCTGTTTAGAATCAGAAAACACTAGTATAAAAGTTTTCGGGAGACGTGTTGGGTTTTACGTACAAACCGTTGATTTTCGAATAAAAGAGATACACGAAAAGTGAGAAATGGCTGTAAGAACAAGGTTAAAACAAATATTGTGCAATAGATTGATTGGTGCGATCATACCAGCACTAATGCATTGGATCCCATCAGAAATCCACAGTTAAGCGTGCTTGGGCAAGAGTAGTACTAGGATGGGTGACCTCTTGGGAAGTCCTTGTGTTGCACCCCTTTTTTAATCTTCGTTTTTTTAATTTTTTTTTTAATTTTTTTTATTTTTATGTAGCCTTATTTAAAACGCTGTTTAGAATCAGAAAACACTAGTATAAAAGATTTCGGGAGACGTGTTGTGTTTTAAGTACAAACCGTTGATTTTCGAATAAAGGAGACACACAAAAAGTGAGAAATGACGTTAAGAACATGGTTAAAACAAATATTGTGCAACAGTTTGATGGGTGCGATCATACCAGCACTAATGCACCGGATGGGTGCGATCATGCCAGCACTAATGCACCGAATCCCATCAGAACTCCGCAGTTAAGCGTGCTTGGGCGAGAGTAGTACTAGGATGGGTGACCTCCTGGTAAGTCCTCGTGTTGCACCCCTTTTTAAGTCTTCATTTTTTTAAATTTTATTTTTATTTTTATTTTTATGTAGCCTTATTTAAAACGCTGTTTAGAATCAGAAAACACTAGGATAAAAGATTTCGGTAGACGTGTTGTGTTTTAAGTACAACCCGTTGATTTTCGAATAAAAGAGTCACACGAAAAGTGCGAAATGACTGTAAGAACAAGGTTAAAACAAATATTGTGCAATAGTTTGATGGGTGCGATCATACCCGCACTAATTCATCGGATCCCATCAGAACTCCGCAGTTAAGCGTGCTTGGGCGAGAGTAGTACTAGGATGGGTGACCTCCTTGGAAGTCCTCGTGTTGCACCCATTTTTAAATCTTCATTTTTTGAAATTTTTTTTTTATTTTTTTTTTATATTTATGTAGCCTTATTTAAAACGCTGTTTAGAATCAGAAAACACTAGTATAAAAGATTTCGGGAGACGTGTTGTGTTTTAAGTAGAAACCGATGATTTTCGATTAAAAGAGACACAAGAAAAGTTAGAAATGACTGTAAGAACAAGGTTAAAACAAATATTGTGCAACAGTTTGATAGGTGCGATCATACCAGCACTAATACACCGGATCCCATCAGAACTTCGCAGTGAAGCGTGCTTGGGCGATAGTAGTACTAGGATGGGTGACCTCCTAAGAAGTCCTCGTGTTGCACCCCTTTTTAAATCTTCATTTTTTTAAATTTTTTTTTATTTTTTTTATTTTTATGTAGCCTTATTTAAAACGCTATTTAGAATCTGAAAACACTAGTATAAAGGTTTTCGGGAGACGTGTTGGGTTTTACGTACAAACCGTTGATTTTCGAATAAAAGAGACACACGAAAAGTGAGAAATGGCTGTAAGAACAAGGTTAAAACAAATATTGTGCAATAGATTGATGGGTGCGATCATATCAGCACTAATGCACCAGATCCCATTAGAACTCCGCAGTTAAGCGTGCTTGGGCGAGAGTAGTACTAGGATGGGACCTCCTGGGAAGTCCTCGTGTTGCACCCCTTTTTAAATCTTCATTTTTTTAAATTTTTTTTATTTTTTTTATTTTTATGTAGCCTTATTTAAAACGCTGTTTAGAATCAGAAAACACTAGTATAAAAGATTTCTGGAGACGTGTTATGTTTTAAGTACAAACCGTTGATTTTCGAATAAAAGAGACACACGAAAAGTGAGAAATGACTGTAAGAACAAGGTTAAAACAAATATTGTGCAATAGATTGATAGGCGCGATCATACCAGCACTAATGCACTGGATCCCATCAGAAATCCGCAGTTAAGTGTGCTTGGGCGAGAGTAGTACTAGGATGGGTGACCTCCTGGGAAGTTCTAGTGTTGCACCCCTTATGAATCTTCATTGTTTTAATTTTTTTTTTATTTTTATGTAGCCTTATTTAAAACGCTGTTTAGAATCAGAAAACACTAGTATAAAAGATTTCGGGAGACGTGTTGTGTTTTAAGTACAAACCGTTGATTTTCGAATAAAAGAGACACACGAAAAGTGAGAAATGACGGTAAGAACAAGGTTAAAACAAATATTGTGCAACAGTTTGATGGGTGCGATCATACCAGCACTAATACACCGGATGGGTGCGATCATGCCAGCACTAATGCACCGAATCCCATCAGAACTCCGCAGTTAAGCGTGCTTGGGCGAGAGTAGTACTAGGATGGGTGACCTCCTGGGAAGTCCTCATGTTGCACCCCTTTTTGAATCTTAATTTTTTTAAATTTTTTTTATTTTTTTATTTTTATGTAGCCTTATTTAAAACGTTGTTTAGAATCAGAAAACACTAGTACAAAAGATTTCGGTAGACGTGGTGTGTTTTAAGTACAAACCGTTGATTTTCGAATAAAAAGAGTCACACGAAAAGTGAGAAATGACTGTAAGAACAAGGTTAAAACAAATATTGTGCAATAGTTTGATGGGTGCGATCATACCCCCACTAATTCACCGGATCCCATCAGAACTCCGCAGTTAAGCGTGCTTGGGCGAGAGTAGTACTAGGATGGGTGACCTCCTTGGAAGTCCTCGTGTTGCACCCTTTTTTAAATCTTTATTTTTTTAATTTTTTTTTTAATTTTTTTTATTTTTATGTAGCCTTATTTAAAACGCTGTTTAACATCAGAAAACACTAGTATAAAAGATTTCGGGAGACGTGTTGTGTTTTAAGTAGAAACCATTGATTTTCGAATAAAAGAGACACACGAAAAGTGAGAAATGACTGTAAGAACAAGGTTAAAACAAATATTGTGCAACAGTTTGATGGGTGCGATCATACCAGCACTAATGCACCGGATTCCATCAGAACTCCGCAGTTAAGCATGCTTGGGCGAGAGTAGTACTAGTATGGGTGACCCCCTTGGAAGTCCTCGTGTTGCACCCTTTTTTAAATCTTCATATTTTTTATTATTATTTTTTTATTTTTATGTAGCCTTATTTAAAACACTGTTTAGAATCAGAAAACACTAGTATAAAAGATTTCGGGAGACGTGTTGTGTTTTAAGTAGAAACCGTTGATTTTCGAATAAAAGAGTCACACGAAAAGTGAGAAATGACTGTAAGAACAAGGTTAAAACAAATATTGTGCAATAGTTTGATGGGTGCGATCATACCCGCACTAATTCACCGGATCCCATCAGAACTCCGCAGTTAAGCGTGCTTGGGCGAGAGTAGTACTAGGATGGGTGACCTCCTTGGAAGTCCTCGTGTTGCACCCATTTTTAAATCTTCATTTTTTTAAATTTTTTTTTTTTTTATTTTTTATGTAGCCTTATTTGAAACGCTGTTTAAAATCAGAAAACACTAGTATAAAAGATTTCGGGAGACGTGTTGTGTTTTAAGTAGAAACCGTTGATTTTCGAATAGAAGAGACACACGAAAAGTGAGAAATGACTGTAAGAACAAGGTTAAACCAAATATTGTGCAACAGTTTGATGGGTGCGATCATACCAGCACTAATGCACCGGATCCCATCAGAACTCCGCAGTTAAGCGTGCTTGGGCGAGAGTAGTACTAGTATGGGTGACCTCCTTGGATGTCCTCGTGTTGCACCCTTTTTTAAATCTTCATTTTTTTTTTTATTTTTTATTTTTTTATTTTTATGTAGCCTTTTTTAAAACGCTGTTTAGAATCTGAAAACACTAGCATAAAAGATTTCGGGAGACGTGTTGTGTTTTAAGTACAAACCGTTGATTTTCGAATAAAAGAGACACACGAAAAGTTAGAAATGACTGTAAGAACAATGTTAAAACAAATATTGTGCAACAGTTTGATGGGTGCGATCATACCAGCACTAATGCATCGGATGGGTGCGATCATACCAGCACTAATGCACCGGATGGGTGTGATTATACCAGCACTAATGCACCGGATCCCATCAGAACTCCGCAGTTAAGCGTGCTTGGGCGAGAGTAGTACTAGGATGGGTGACCTCCTGGAAAGTCCTCGTGTTGCACCCCTTTTTAAATCTTCATTTTTTTAAATTTTATTTTATTTTATTGATTTTTATGTAGCTTTATTTAAAACGCTGTTTAGAATCAGAAAACACTAGTATAAAAGATTTCGGTAGAGGTGTTGTGTTTTAAGTAGAAACCGTTGATTTTCGAATAAAAGAGACACACGAAAAGTGAGAAATGGCTGTAAGAACAAGGTTAAAACAAATATTGTGCAATAGATTGATGGGTGCGATCATACCAGCACTAATGCACCGGATCCCATTAGAACTCCGCAGTGAAGCGTGCTTGGGCGATAGTAGTACTAGGATGGGTGACCTCCTGGGAAGTCCTCGTGTTGCACCCCTTTTTAAATCTTCATTTTTTTAAATGTTTTTTTATTTTTTTTATTTTTATGTAGCCTTATTTAAAACGCTGTTTAGAATCAGAAAACACTAGTATAAAGGTTTTCGGGAGACGTGTTGGGTTTTACGTACAAACCGTTGATTTTCGAATAAAAGAGACACACGAAAAGTGAGAAATGGCTGTAAGAACAAGGTTAAAACAAATATTGTGCAATTGTTTGATGGGTGCGATCATACCAGCACTAATGCACCGGATCCCATCAGAACTCCGCAGTTAAGCGTGCTTGGGCGAGAGTAGTACTAGGATGGGACCTCCTGGGAAGTCCTCGTGTTGCACCCCTTTTTAAGTCTTCATTTTTTTAAATTATTTTTATTTTTTTTATTTTTATGTAGCCTTATTTAAAACGCTGTTTAGAATCAGAAAACACTAGTATAAATGATTCGGGAGACGTGTTGGGTTTTACGTACAAACCGTTGATTGTCGAATAAAAGAGACACACGAAAAGTGAGAAATGGCTGTAAGAACAAGGTTAAAACAAATATTGTGCAATTGTTTGATGGGTGCGATCATACCAGCACTAATGCACCGGATCCCATCAGAACTCCGCAGTTAAGCGTGCTTGGGCGAGAGTAGTTCTAGGATGGGTGACCTCCTGGGAAGTCCTCGTGTTGCACCCCTTTTTAAATCTTCATTTTTTTAAATTATTTTTATTTTTTTATTTTTATGTAGCTTTATTTAAAACGCTGTATAGAATCAGGAAACACTAGTATAAAAGATTTCGGGAGACGTGATGGGTTTTACGTACAAACCGTTGATTTTCGAATAAAAGAGACACACGAAAAGTGAGAAATGGCTGTAAGAACAAGGTTAAAACAAATATTGTATAATAGTTTGATGGGTGCGATCATAACAGCACTAATGCACCGGATCCCATCAGAACTCCGCAGTTAAGCGTGCTTGGGCGAGAGTAGTTCTAGGATGGGTGACCTCCTGGGAAGTCCTCGTGTTGCACCCCTTTTTAAATCTTCATTTTTTTAAATTTATTTTTATTTTTTTATTTTTATGTAGCTTTATTTAAAACGCTGTTTAGAATCAGAAAACACTAGTATAAAAGTTTTCGGGAGACGTGTTGGGTTTTACGTACAAACCGTTGATTTTCGAATAAAAGAGATACACGAAAAGTGAGAAATGGCTGTAAGAACAAGGTTAAAACAAATATTGTGCAATAGATTGATTGGTGCGATCATACCAGCACTAATGCATTGGATCCCATCAGAAATCCACAGTTAAGCGTGCTTGGGCAAGAGTAGTACTAGGATGGGTGACCTCTTGGGAAGTCCTTGTGTTGCACCCCTTTTTTAATCTTCGTTTTTTTAATTTTTTTTTTAATTTTTTTTATTTTTATGTAGCCTTATTTAAAACACTGTTTAGAATCAGAAAACACTAGTATAAAAGATTTCGGGAGACGTGTTGTGTTTTAAGTACAAACCGTTGATTTTCGAATAAAAGAGACACACAAAAAGTGAGAAATGACGTTAAGAACATGGTTAAAACAAATATTGTGCAACAGTTTGATGGGTGCGATCATACCAGCACTAATGCACCGGATGGGTGCGATCATGCCAGCACTAATGCACCGAATCCCATCAGAACTCCGCAGTTAAGCGTGCTTGGGCGAGAGTAGTACTAGGATGGGTGACCTCCTGGGAAGTCCTCTTGTTGCACCCCTTTCTAAAACTTCATTTTTTTAAATTTTCTTTTTATTTTTATTTTTATGTAGCCTTATTTAAAACGCTGTTTAGAATCAGAAAACACTAGGATAAAAGATTTCGGTAGACGTGTTGTGTTTTAAGTACAACCCGTTGATTTTCGAATAAAAGAGTCACACGAAAAGTGCGAAATGACTGTAAGAACAAGGTTAAAACAAATATTGTGCAATAGTTTGATGGGTGCGATCATACCCGCACTAATTCATCGGATCCCATCAGAACTCCGCAGTTAAGCGTGCTTGGGCGAGAGTAGTACTAGGATGGGTGACCTCCTTGGAAGTCCTCGTGTTGCACCCATTTTTAAATCTTCATTTTTTTAAATTTTTTTTTTATTTTTTTTTATATTTATGTAGCCTTATTTAAAACGCTGTTTAGAATCAGAAAACACTAGTATAAAAGGTTTCGGGAGACGTGTTGTGTTTTAAGTAGAAACCGTTGATTTTCGAATAAAAGAGACACAAGAAAAGTTAGAAATGACTGTAAGAACAAGGTTAAAACAAATATTGTGCAACAGTTTGATAGGTGCGATCATACCAGCACTAATACACCGGATCCCATCAGAAGTTCGCAGTGAAGCGTGCTTGGGCGATAGTAGTACTAGGATGGGTGACCTCCTAAGAAGTCCTCGTGTTGCACCCCTTTTTAAATCTTCATTTTTTTAAATTTTTTTTTATTTTTTTTATTTTTATGTAGCCTTATTTAAAACGCTATTTAGAATCTGAAAACACTAGTATAAAGGTTTTCGGGAGACGTGTTGGGTTTTACGTACAAACCGTTGATTTTCGAATAAAAGAGACACACGAAAAGTGAGAAATGGCTGTAAGAACAAGGTTAAAACAAATATTGTGCAATAGATTGATGGGTGCGATCATATCAGCACTAATGCATCGGATCCCATCAGAACTCCGCAGTTAAGCGTGCTTGGGCGAGAGTAGTACTAGGATGGGACCTCCTGGGAAGTCCTCGTGTTGCACCCCTTTTGAAATCTTCATTTTTTTAAATTTTTTTTATTTTTTTTATTTTTATGTATCCTTATTTAAAACGCTGTTTAGAATCAGAAAACACTAGTATAAAAGATTTCTGGAGACGTGTTATGTTTTAAGTACAAACCGTTGATTTTCGAATAAAAGAGACACACGAAAAGTGAGAAATGACTGTAAGAACAAGGTTAAAACAAATATTGTGCAATAGATTGATAGGCGCGATCATACCAGCACTAATGCACTGGATCCCATCAGAAATCCGCAGTTAAGTGTGCTTGGGCGAGAGTAGTACTAGGATGGGTGACCTCCTGGGAAGTTCTAGTGTTGCACCCCTTATGAATCTTCATTGTTTTAATTTTTTTTTATTTTTATGTAGCCTTATTTAAAACGCTGTTTAGAATCAGAAAACACTAGTATAAAAGATTTCGGGAGACGTGTTGTGTTTTAAGTACAAACCGTTGATTTTCGAATAAAAGAGACACACGAAAAGTGAGAAATGACGGTAAGAACAAGGTTAAAACAAATATTGTGCAACAGTTTGATGGGTGCGATCATACCAGCACTAATACACCGGATGGGTGCGATCATGCCAGCACTAATGCACCGAATCCCATCAGAACTCCGCAGTTAAGCGTACTTGGGCGAGAGTTGTACTAGGATGGGTGACCTCCTGGGAAGTCCTCATGTTGCACCCCTTTTTGAATCTTAATTTTTTTAAATTTTTTTTATTTTTTTATTTTTATGTAGCCTTATTTAAAACGCTGTTTAGAATCAGAAAACACTAGTACAAAAGATTTCGGTAGACGTGGTGTGTTTTAAGTACAAACCGTTGATTTTCGAATAAAAAGAGTCACACGAAAAGTGAGAAATGACTGTAAGAACAAGGTTAAAACAAATATTGTGCAATAGTTTGATGGGTGCGATCATACCCCCACTAATTCACCGGATCCCATCAGAACTCCGCAGTTAAGCGTGCTTGGGCGAGAGTAGTACTAGGATGGGTGACCTCCTTGGAAGTCCTCGTGTTGCACCCTTTTTTAAATCTTTATTTTTTTAATTTTTTTTTTTAATTTTTTTTTTTTTTTATGTAGCCTTATTTAAAACGCTGTTTAACATCAGAAAACACTAGTATAAAAGATTTCGGGAGACGTGTTGTGTTTTAAGTAGAAACCGTTGATTTTCGAATAAAAGAGACACACGAAAAGTGAGAAATGACTGTAAGAACAAGGTTAAAACAAATATTGTGCAACAGTTTGATGGGTGCGATCATACCAGCACTAATGCACCGGATTCCATCAGAACTCCGCAGTTAAGCATGCTTGGGCGAGAGTAGTACTAGTATGGGTGACCTCCTTGGAAGTCCTCGTGTTGCACCCCTTTTTAAATCTTCATATTTTTTATTATTATTTTTTTATTTTTATGTAGCCTTATTTAAAACACTGTTTAGAATCAGAAAACACTAGTATAAAAGATTTCGGGAGACGTGTTGTGTTTTAAGTAGAAACCGTTGATTTTCGAATAAAAGAGTCACACGAAAAGTGAGAAATGACTGTAAGAACAAGGTTAAAACAAATATTGTGCAATAGTTTGATGGGTGCGATCATACCCGCACTAATTCACCGGATCCCATCAGAACTCCGCAGTTAAGCGTGCTTGGGCGAGAGTAGTACTAGGATGGGTGACCTCCTTGGAAGTCCTCGTGTTGCACCCATTTTTAAATCTTCATTTTTTAAATTTTTTTTTTTTTTTTTTTTTTTTTTTTTTTTTTTTTTTTTATGTAGCCTTATTTAAAATGCTGTTTAAAATCAGAAAACACTAGTATAAAAGATTTCGGGAGACGTGTGGTGTTTTAAGTAGAAACCGTTGATTTTCGAATAAAAGAGACACACGAAAAGTGAGAAATGACTGTAAGAACAAGGTTAAACCAAATATTGTGCAACAGTTTGATGGGTGCGATCATACCAGCACTAATGCACCGGATCCCATCAGAACTCCGCAGTTAAGCGTGCTTGGGCGAGAGTAGTACTTGTATGGGTGACCTCCTTGGAAGTCCTCGTGTTGCACCCTTTTTTAAATCTTCATTTTTTTTTTATTTTTTATTTTTTTATTTTTATGTAGCCTTTTTTAAAACGCTGTTTAGAATCAGAAAACACTAGCATAAAAGATTTCGGGAGAAGTGTTGTGTTTTAAGTACAAACCGTTGATTTTCGAATAAAAGAGACACACGAAAAGTTAGAAATGACTGTAAGAACAATGTTAAAACAAATATTGTGCAACAGTTTGATGGGTGCGATCATACCAGCACTAATGCATCGGATGGGTGCGATCATACCAGCACTAATGCACCGGATGGGTGTGATTATACCAGCACTAATGCACCGGATCCCATCAGAACTCCGCAGTTAAGCGTGCTTGGGCGAGAGTAGTACTAGGATGCGTGACCTCCTGGGAAGTCCTCGTGTTGCACCCCTTTTTAAATCTTCATTTTTTTAAATTTTATTTTATTTTATTGATTTTTATGTAGCTTTATTTAAAACGCTGTTTAGAATCAGAAAACACTAGTATAAAAGATTTCGGTAGAGGTGTTGTGTTTTAAGTAGAAACCGTTGATTTTCGAATAAAAGAGACACACGAAAAGTGAGACATGACTGTAAAAACAAGGTTAAAACAAATATTGTGCAATAGTTTGATGGGTGCGATCATACCAGCACTAATTCACCGGATCCCATCAGAACTCCGCAGTGAAGCGTGCTTGGGCAAGAGTAGTACTAGGATGGGTGACCTCCTGGGAAGTCCTCGTGTTGCATCCTTTTTTAAATCTTCATTTTTTTAAATTTTATTTTTATTTTTTTTATTTTTATGTAGCCTTATTTAAGACGCTATTTAGAATCAGAAAACACTAGTATAAAAGATTTCAGGAGACGTCTTGTGTTTTAAGTAGAAACCGTTGATTTTCAAATAAAAGAGACACACGAAAAGTGAGAAATGACTGTAACAACAAGGTTAAAACAAATATTGTGCAATAGTTTGATGGGTGCGATCATACCCGCACTAATGCACTGGATCCCATCAGAACTCTGCAGTTAAGCGTGCTTGGGCGAGAGTAGTACTAGGATGGGTGACCTCCTGGGAAGTCCTCGTGTTGCACCCATTTTTAAATCTTCATTTTTTTAAATGTTTTTTTATTTTTATGTAGCCTTATTTAAAACGCTGTTTAGAATCAGAAAACACTAGTATAAAAGTTTTCGAGAGATGTGTTGGGTTTTACGTACAAACCGTTGATTTTCGAATAAAAGAGACACACGAAACGTGAGAAATGGCTGTAAGAACAAGGTTAAAACAAATATTGTGCAATAGATTGATGGGTGCGATCATACCAGCACTAATGCACCGGATGAGTGCGATCATGCCAGCACTAATGCACCGGATCCCATCAGAACTCCGCAGTTAAGCGTGCTTGGGCGAGAGTAGTACTAGGATGGGTGACCTCCTGGGAAGTCCTCGTGTTGCACCCCTTTTTAAATCTTTATTTTTTTAAATCTTTATTTTTTATTTTTATTTTTATGTAGCCTTATTTAAAACGCTGTTTAGAATCAGAAAACACTAGGATAAAAGATTTCGGTAGACGTATTGTGTTTTAAGTACAAACCGTTGATTTTCGAATAAAAGAGTCACACGAAAAGTGCGAAATGACTGTAAGAACAAGGTTAAAACAAATATTGTGCAATAGTTTGATGGGTGCAATCATACCCGCACTAATTCATCGGATCCCATCAGAACTCCGCAGTTAAGCGTGCTTGGGCGAGAGTAGTACTAGGATGGGTGACCTCCTTGGAAGTCCTCGTGTTGCACCCATTTTTAAATCTTCATTTTTTTAAATTTTATTTTATTTTTTTTATATTTATGTAGCCTTATTTAGAACGCTGTTTAAAATCAGAAAACACTAGTATAAAAGATTTCGGGAGACGTGTTGTGTTTTAAGTAGAAACCGTTGATTTTCGAATAAAAGAGACACATGAAAAGTGAGAAATGACTGTAAGAACAAGGTTAAAACAAATATTGTGCAACAGTTTGATGGGTGCGATCATACCAGAACTAATGCACCGGATCCCATCAGAACTTCGCAGTTAAGCATGCTTGGGCGAGAGTAGTACTAGTATGGGTGACCTCCTTGGAAGTTCTCGTGTTGCACCCTTTTTTAAATCTTCATTTTTTTTTATTTTTTTTATTTTTTTAATTTTTATGTAGCCTTATTTAAAACGCTGTTTAGAATCAGAAAACACTAGTATAAAAGATTTCGGGAGACGTGTTGTGTTTTATGTAGAAACCGTTGATTTTCGAATAAAAGAGACACACGAAAAGTGACAAATGACTGTAAGAACAAGGTTAAAACAAATATTGTGCAACAGTTTGATGGGTGCGATCATACCCGCATTAATGCACCGGATGGGTGCGATCATACCAGCACTAATGCACCGGATCCCATCAGAACTCCGCAGTTAAGCGTGCTTGGGCGAGAGTAGTACTAGGATGGGTGACCTCCTGGGAAGTCCTCGTGTTGCACCCCTTTTTAAATCTTCATTTTTTAAAATTATTTTATATTTTTTTAATTTTTATGTAGCTTTATTTAAAACGCTGTTTAGAATCAGAAAACACTAGTATAAAAGATTTCGGTAGACGTGTTGTGTTTTAAGTACAAACCGTTGATTTTCGAATAAAAGAGACACACGAAAAGTGAGACATGTCTGTAAAAACAAGGTTAAAACAAATATTGTTCAATAGTTTGATGGGTGCGATCATACCAGCACTAATTCACCGGATCCCATCAGAACTCCGCAGTTAAGCGTGCTTGGGCAAGAGTAGTACTAGGATGGGTGACCTCCTGGGAAATCCTCGTGTTGCATCCTTTTATAAATCTTAATTTTTAAATTTTTTTTTTTTATTTTTTTTATTTTTATGTAGCCTTATTTAAAACGCTGTTTAGAATCAGAAAACACTAGTATACAAGATTTCGGGAGATGTTTTGTGTTTTAAGTAAAAACCGTTGATTTTCAAATAAAAGAGACACACGAAAAGTGAGAAATGACTGTAAGAACAAGGTTAAAACAAATATTGTGCAACAGTTTGATGAGTGCGATCATACCAGCACTAATGCTCCGGATCCCATCAGAACTCCGCAGTTAAGCGTGTTTGGGCGAGAGTAGTACTAGGAAGGGTGACCTCCTGGGAAGTCCTCGTGTTGCACCCTTTTTTAAATCTTCATTTATTTAATTTTTATTTTTATTTTTTTTAGTTTTATGTAGCCTTATTTAAAACGCTGTTTAGAATCAGAAAACACTAGTATAAAAGTTTTTGGGAGACGTGTTGGATTTTACGTACAAACCGTTGATTTTCGAATAAAAGAGACACACGAAAAGTGAGAAATGACTGTGAGAACAAGGTTAAAACAAATATTGTGCAATAGTTTGATGGGTGCGATCATACCAGCACTAATGCACCGGATGGGTGCGATCATGCCAGCACTTATGCACCGGATCCCATCAGAACTCCGCAGTTAAGCGTGCTTGGGCGAGAGTAGTACTAGGATGCGTGACCTCCTGGGAAGTCCTCGTGTTGCACCCTATTTTAAATCTTCATTTTTTTTAATTTTTTTTTATTTTTATGTAGCCTTATTTAAAACGCTGTTTAGAATCAGAAAAAACACTAGTATAAAAGATTTCGGGAGACGTGTTGTGTTTTATGTACAAACCGTTGATTTTCGAATAAAAGAGACACACGAAAAGTTAGAAATGACTGTAAGAACAATGTTAAAACAAATATTGTGCAACAGTTTGATGGGTGCGATCATACCAGCACTAATGCATCGGATGGGTGCGATCATACCAGCACTAATGCACCGGATGGGTGTGATTATACCAGCACTAATGCACCGGATCCCATCAGAACTCCGCAGTTAAGCGTGCTTGGGCGAGAGTAGTACTAGGATGGGTGACCTCCTGGGAAGTCCTCGTGTTGCACCCCTTTTTAAATCTTCATTTTTTTAAATTTTATTTTATTTTATTGATTTTTATGTAGCTTTATTTAAAACGCTGTTTAGAATCAGAAAACACTAGTATAAAAGATTTCGGTAGAGGTGTTGTGTTTTAAGTAGAAACCGTTGATTTTCGAATAAAAGAGACACACGAAAAGTGAGACATGACTGTAAAAACAAGGTTAAAACAAATATTGTGCAATAGTTTGATGGGTGCGATCATACCAGCACTAATTCACCGGATCCCATCAGAACTCCGCAGTGAAGCGTGCTTGGGCAAGAGTAGTACTAGGATGGGTGACCTCCTGGGAAGTCCTCGTGTTGCATCCTTTTTTAAATCTTCATTTTTTTAAATTTTATTTTTATTTTTTTTATTTTTATGTAGCCTTATTTAAGACGCTATTTAGAATCAGTAAACACTAGTATAAAAGATTTCAGGAGACGTGTTGTGTTTTAAGTAGAAACCGTTGATTTTCAAATAAAAGAGACACACGAAAAGTGAGAAATGACTGTAACAACAAGGTTAAAACAAATATTGTGCAATAGTTTGATGGGTGCGATCATACCCGCACTAATGCACTGGATCCCATCAGAACTCTGCAGTTAAGCGTGCTTGGGCGAGAGTAGTACTAGGATGGGTGACCTCCTGGGAAGTGCTCGTGTTGCACCCATTTTTAAATCTTCATTTTTTTAAATGTTTTTTTATTTTTATGTAGCCTTATTTAAAACGCTGTTTAGAATCAGAAAACACTAGTATAAAAGTTTTCGAGAGACGTGTTGGGTTTTACGTACAAACCGTTGATTTTCGAATAAAAGAGACACACGAAACGTGAGAAATGGCTGTAAGAACAAGGTTAAAACAAATATTGTGCAATAGATTGATGGGTGCGATCATACCAGCACTAATGCACCGGATGAGTGCGATCATGCCAGCACTAATGCACCGGATCCCATCAGAACTCCGCAGTTAAGCGTGCTTGGGCGAGAGTAGTACTAGGATGGGTGACCTCCTGGGAAGTCCTCGTGTTGCACCCCTTTTTAAATCTTTATTTTTTTAAATCTTTATTTTTTATTTTTATTTTTATGTAGCCTTATTTAAAACGCTGTTTAGAATCAGAAAACACTAGGATAAAAGATTTCGGTAGACGTATTGTGTTTTAAGTACAAACCGTTGATTTTCGAATAAAAGAGTCACACGAAAAGTGCGAAATGACTGTAAGAACAAGGTTAAAACAAATATTGTGCAATAGTTTGATGGGTGCAATCATACCCGCACTAATTCATCGGATCCCATCAGAACTCCGCAGTTAAGCGTGCTTGGGCGAGAGTAGTACTAGGATGGGTGACCTCCTTGGAAGTCCTCGTGTTGCACCCATTTTTAAATCTTCATTTTTTTAAATTTTATTTTATTTTTTTTATATTTATGTAGCCTTATTTAGAACGCTGTTTAAAATCAGAAAACACTAGTATAAAAGATTTCGGGAGACGTGTTGTGTTTTAAGTAGAAACCGTTGATTTTCGAATAAAAGAGACACACGAAAAGTGAGAAATGACTGTAAGAACAAGGTTAAAACAAATATTGTGCAACAGTTTGATGGGTGCGATCATACCAGCACTAATGCACCGGATCCCATCAGAACTTCGCAGTTAAGCATGCTTGGGCGAGAGTAGTACTAGTATGGGTGACCTCCTTGGAAGTTCTCGTGTTGCACCCTTTTTTAAATCTTCATTTTTTTTTATTTTTTTTATTTTTTTAATTTTTATGTAGCCTTATTTAAAACGCTGTTTAGAATCAGAAAACACTAGTATAAAAGATTTCGGGAGACGTGTTGTGTTTTATGTAGAAACCGTTGATTTTCGAATAAAAGAGACACACGAAAAGTGACAAATGACTGTAAGAACAAGGTTAAAACAAATATTGTGCAACAGTTTGATGGGTGCGATCATACCCGCATTAATGCACCGGATGGGTGCGATCATACCAGCACTAATGCACCGGATCCCATCAGAACTCCGCAGTTAAGCGTGCTTGGGCGAGAGTAGTACTAGGATGGGTGACCTCCTGGGAAGTCCTCGTGTTGCACCCCTTTTTAAATCTTCATTTTTTAAAATTATTTTATATTTTTTTAATTTTTATGTAGCTTTATTTAAAACGCTGTTTAGAATCAGAAAACACTAGTATAAAAGATTTCGGTAGACGTGTTGTGTTTTAAGTACAAACCGTTGATTTTCGAATAAAAGAGACACACGAAAAGTGAGACATGTCTGTAAAAACAAGGTTAAAACAAATATTGTTCAATAGTTTGATGGGTGCGATCATACCAGCACTAATTCACCGGATCCCATCAGAACTCCGCAGTTAAGCGTGCTTGGGCAAGAGTAGTACTAGGATGGGTGACCTCCTGGGAAATCCTCGTGTTGCATCCTTTTATAAATCTTAATTTTTAAATTTTTTTTTTTTATTTTTTTTATTTTTATGTAGCCTTATTTAAAACGCTGTTTAGAATCAGAAAACACTAGTATACAAGATTTCGGGAGATGTTTTGTGTTTTAAGTAAAAACCGTTGATTTTCAAATAAAAGAGACACACGAAAAGTGAGAAATGACTGTAAGAACAAGGTTAAAACAAATATTGTGCAACAGTTTGATGAGTGCGATCATACCAGCACTAATGCTCCGGATCCCATCAGAACTCCGCAGTTAAGCGTGTTTGGGCGAGAGTAGTACTAGGAAGGGTGACCTCCTGGGAAGTCCTCGTGTTGCACCCTTTTTTAAATCTTCATTTATTTAATTTTTATTTTTATTTTTTTTAGTTTTATGTAGCCTTATTTAAAACGCTGTTTAGAATCAGAAAACACTAGTATAAAAGTTTTTGGGAGACGTGTTGGATTTTACGTACAAACCGTTGATTTTCGAATAAAAGAGACACACGAAAAGTGAGAAATGACTGTGAGAACAAGGTTAAAACAAATATTGTGCAATAGTTTGATGGGTGCGATCATACCAGCACTAATGCACCGGATGGGTGCGATCATGCCAGCACTTATGCACCGGATCCCATCAGAACTCCGCAGTTAAGCGTGCTTGGGCGAGAGTAGTACTAGGATGCGTGACCTCCTGGGAAGTCCTCGTGTTGCACCCTATTTTAAATCTTCATTTTTTTTAATTTTTTTTTATTTTTATGTAGCCTTATTTAAAACGCTGTTTAGAATCAGAAAAAACACTAGTATAAAAGATTTCGGGAGACGTGTTGTGTTTTATGTACAAACCGTTGATTTTCGAATAAAAGAGACACACGAAAAGTTAGAAATGACTGTAAGAACAATGTTAAAACAAATATTGTGCAACAGTTTGATGGGTGCGATCATACCAGCACTAATGCATCGGATGGGTGCGATCATACCAGCACTAATGCACCGGATGGGTGTGATTATACCAGCACTAATGCACCGGATCCCATCAGAACTCCGCAGTTAAGCGTGCTTGGGCGAGAGTAGTACTAGGATGGGTGACCTCCTGGGAAGTCCTCGTGTTGCACCCCTTTTTAAATCTTCATTTTTTTAAATTTTATTTTATTTTATTGATTTTTATGTAGCTTTATTTAAAACGCTGTTTAGAATCAGAAAACACTAGTATAAAAGATTTCGGTAGAGGTGTTGTGTTTTAAGTAGAAACCGTTGATTTTCGAATAAAAGAGACACACGAAAAGTGAGACATGACTGTAAAAACAAGGTTAAAACAAATATTGTGCAATAGTTTGATGGGTGCGATCATACCAGCACTAATTCACCGGATCCCATCAGAACTCCGCAGTGAAGCGTGCTTGGGCAAGAGTAGTACTAGGATGGGTGACCTCCTGGGAAGTCCTCGTGTTGCATCCTTTTTTAAATCTTCATTTTTTTAAATTTTATTTTTATTTTTTTTATTTTTATGTAGCCTTATTTAAGACGCTATTTAGAATCAGAAAACACTAGTATAAAAGATTTCAGGAGACGTGTTGTGTTTTAAGTAGAAACCGTTGATTTTCAAATAAAAGAGACACACCAAAAGTGAGAAATGACTGTAACAACAAGGTTAAAACAAATATTGTGCAATAGTTTGATGGGTGCGATCATACCCGCACTAATGCACTGGATCCCATCAGAACTCTGCAGTTAAGCGTGCTTGGGCGAGAGTAGTACTAGGATGGGTGACCTCCTGGGAAGTGCTCGTGTTGCACCCATTTTTAAATCTTCATTTTTTTAAATGTTTTTTTATTTTTATGTAGCCTTATTTAAAACGCTGTTTAGAATCAGAAAACACTAGTATAAAAGTTTTCGAGAGACGTGTTGGGTTTTACGTACAAACCGTTGATTTTCGAATAAAAGAGACACACGAAACGTGAGAAATGGCTGTAAGAACAAGGTTAAAACAAATATTGTGCAATAGATTGATGGGTGCGATCATACCAGCACTAATGCACCGGATGAGTGCGATCATGCCAGCACTAATGCACCGGATCCCATCAGAACTCCGCAGTTAAGCGTGCTTGGGCGAGAGTAGTACTAGGATGGGTGACCTCTTGGGAAGTCCTCGTGTTGCACCCCTTTTTAAATCTTTATTTTTTTAAATCTTTATTTTTTATTTTTATTTTTATGTAGCCTTATTTAAAACGCTGTTTAGAATCAGAAAACACTAGGATAAAAGATTTCGGTAGACGTATTGTGTTTTAAGTACAAACCGTTGATTTTCGAATAAAAGAGTCACACGAAAAGTGCGAAATGACTGTAAGAACAAGGTTAAAACAAATATTGTGCAATAGTTTGATGGGTGCAATCATACCCGCACTAATTCATCGGATCCCATCAGAACTCCGCAGTTAAGCGTGCTTGGGCGAGAGTAGTACTAGGATGGGTGACCTCCTTGGAAGTCCTCGTGTTGCACCCATTTTTAAATCTTCATTTTTTTAAATTTTATTTTATTTTTTTTATATTTATGTAGCCTTATTTAGAACGCTGTTTAAAATCAGAAAACACTAGTATAAAAGATTTCGGGAGACGTGTTGTGTTTTAAGTAGAAACCGTTGATTTTCGAATAAAAGAGACACACGAAAAGTGAGAAATGACTGTAAGAACAAGGTTAAAACAAATATTGTGCAACAGTTTGATGGGTGCGATCATACCAGCACTAATGCACCGGATCCCATCAGAACTTCGCAGTTAAGCATGCTTGGGCGAGAGTAGTACTAGTATGGGTGACCTCCTTGGAAGTTCTCGTGTTGCACCCTTTTTTAAATCTTCATTTTTTTTTTATTTTTTTTATTTTTTTAATTTTTATGTAGCCTTATTTAAAACGCTGTTTAGAATCAGAAAACACTAGTATAAAAGATTTCGGGAGACGTGTTGTGTTTTATGTAGAAACCGTTGATTTTCGAATAAAAGAGACACACGAAAAGTGACAAATGACTGTAAGAACAAGGTTAAAACAAATATTGTGCAACAGTTTGATGGGTGCGATCATACCAGCATTAATGCACCGGATGGGTGCGATCATACCAGCACTAATGCACCGGATCCCATCAGAACTCCGCAGTTAAGCGGGCTTGGGCGAGAGTAGTACTAGGATGGGTGACCTCCTGGGAAGTCCTCGTGTTGCACCCCTTTTTAAATCTTCATTTTTTAAAATTATTTTATATTTTTTTAATTTTTATGTAGCTTTATTTAAAACGCTGTTTAGAATCAGAAAACACTAGTATAAAAGATTTCGGTAGACGTGTTGTGTTTTAAGTACAAACCGTTGATTTTCGAATAAAAGAGACACACGAAAAGTGAGACATGTCTGTAAAAACAAGGTTAAAACAAATATTGTTCAATAGTTTGATGGGTGCGATCATACCAGCACTAATTCACCGGATCCCATCAGAACTCCGCAGTTAAGCGTGCTTGGGCAAGAGTAGTACTAGGATGGGTGACCTCCTGGGAAATCCTCGTGTTGCATCCTTTTATAAATCTTAATTTTTAAATTATTTTTTTATTTTTTTTATTTTTATGTAGCCTTATTTAAAACGCTGTTTAGAATCAGAAAACACTAGTATACAAGATTTCGGGAGACGTTTTGTGTTTTAAGTAAAAACCGTTGATTTTCAAATAAAAGAGACACACGAAAAGTGAGAAATGACTGTAAGAACAAGGTTAAAACAAATATTGTGCAACAGTTTGATGAGTGCGATCATACCAGCACTAATGCTCCGGATCCCATCAGAACTCCGCAGTTAAGCGTGTTTGGGCGAGAGTAGTACTAGGAAGGGTGACCTCCTCGGAAGTCCTCGTGTTGCACCCTTTTTTAAATCTTCATTTATTTAATTTTTATTTTTATTTTTTTTAGTTTTATGTAGCCTTATTTAAAACGCTGTTTAGAATCAGAAAACACTAGTATAAAAGTTTTTGGGAGACGTGTTGGATTTTACGTACAAACCGTTGATTTTCGAATAAAAGAGACACACGAAAAGTGAGAAATGACTGTGAGAACAAGGTTAAAACAAATATTGTGCAATAGTTTGATGGGTGCGATCATACCAGCACTAATGCACCGGATGGGTGCGATCATGCCAGCACTTATGCACCGGATCCCATCAGAACTCCGCAGTTAAGCGTGCTTGGGCGAGAGTAGTACTAGGATGCGTGACCTCCTGGGAAGTCCTCGTGTTGCACCCTATTTTAAATCATTTTTTTTAATTTTTTTTTATTTTTATGTAGCCTTATTTAAAACGCTGTTTAGAATCAGAAAAAACACTAGTATAAAAGATTTCGGGAGACGTGTTGTGTTTTATGTACAAACCGTTGATTTTCGAACAAAAGAGACACACGAAAAGTGAGAAATGACTGTAAGGATAAGGTTAAAACAAATATTGTGCAACATTTTGATGGGAGCGATCATACCAGCACTAATGCACCGGATCCCATCAGAACTCCGCAGTTACGCGTGCTTGGGCGAGAGTAGTACTAGAATGGGTGACCTCCTGGGAAGTCCTCGTGTTGCACCATTTTTTAAATCTTCATTTTTTTAAATTTTTTTTTATTTTTTTTTATTTTTATGTAGCCTTATTTAAAACGCTGTTTAGAATCAGAAAATACTAGCATAAACGTTTTCGGGAGACGTGTTGGGTTTTACGTACAAACCGTTGATTTTCGAATAAAATAGACACACGAAAAGTGAGAAATGGCTGTAAGAACAAGGTTAAAACAAACATTGTGCAATAGTTTGATGGGTGCGATCATACCAGCACTAATGCACCGGACCCCATCAGAACTCTGTAGCTAAGCGTGCTTGGGCGAGAGTAGTACTAGGATGGGTGACCTCCTGGGAAGTCCTCGTGTTACTCCCTTTTTTAAATCTTCATTTTATTTATTTATTTTTATTATTATTTTTTTTTTATGTAGCTTTATTTAAAACGCTGTTTAGAATCAAAAAACACTAGTACAAAAGATTTCGCGAGACGTGTTGTGTTTTAAGTACAAACCGTTTATTTTCGAATAAAAGAGACACACGAAAAGTGAGAAATGACAGTAAGAACAAGGTTAAAACAAATATTGTGCAACAGTTTGATGGGTGCGATCATACCAGCCCTAATGAACCGGATCCCATCAGAACTCCGCAGTGAAGCGTGCTTGGGCGAGAGTAGTACCAAGATGGGTGACCTCCTGGGAAGTCCTCGTGTTGCACCCTTTTTTTAAATCTTCATTTTTTTAAATGTTTTTTTATTTTTTTTATTTTTATGTAGCCTTATTTAAAACGCTGTTTAGAATCAGAAAACACTAGTATAAAAGTTTTTGGGAGACGTGTTGTGTTTTACGTACAAACCGTTGATTTTCGAATAAAAGAGACACACAAAAAGTGAGAAATGGCTCTAAGAACAAGGCTAAAACAATTATTGTGCAATAGATTCATGGGTGCGATCATACCAGCAGTAATGCACCGGATCCCATCAGAACTCCGCAGTTAAGCGTGCTTGGGCGAGAGTAGTACTAGGATGGGTGATCTCCTGGGAAGTCCTCGTGTTGCACCCCTTTTTAAATCTTCATTTTTTTTAAATTTTTTTTATTTTTTTCATTTTTATGTAGCCTTATTTAATACGCTGTTTAGAATCAGAAAACACTAGTATAAAAGATTTCGGGAGACGTGTTGTGTTTTAAGTAGAAACCGTTGATTTTCGAATAAAAGAGTCACACGAAAAGTGAGAAATGACTGTAAGAACAAGGTTAAAAACAAATATTGTGCAATAGTTTGATGGGTGCGATCATACCCGCACTAATTCACCGGATCCCATCAGAACTCCGCAGTTAAGCGTGCTTGGGCGAGAGTAGTACTAGGATGGGTGACCTCCTTGGAAGTCCTCGTGTTGCACCCTTTTTTAAATCTTCATATTTTTTTTTTATTTTTATGTAGCCTTATTTAAAACACTGTTTAGAATCAGAAAACACTAGTATAAAAGATTTCGGGAGACGTGTTGTGTTTTAAGTAGAAACCGTTGATTTTCGAATAAAAGAGTCACACGAAAAGTGAGAAATGACTGTAAGAACAAGGTTAAAACAAATATTGTGCAATAGTTTGATGGGTGCGATCATACCCACACTAATTCACCGGATCCCATCAGAACTCCGCAGTTAAGCGCGCTTAGGCGAGAGTAGTACTAGGATGGGTGACCTCCTGGGAAGTCCTCGTGTTGCACCCTTTTTTAAATCTTCATTTTTTTAAATGTTTTTTTATTTTTATGTAGCCTTATTTAAAACGCTGTTTAGAATCAGAAAACACTAGTATAAAAGTTTTCGGGAGACGTGTTGGGTTTTACGTACAAACCGTTGATTTTCGAATAAAAGAGACACACGAAAAGTGAGAAATGGCTGTAAGTACAAGGTTAAAACAAATATTGTGCAATAGTTTGATGGGTGCGATCATACCAGCACTAATGCACCGGATGGGTGCGATCATACCAGCACTAATGCACCGGATCCCATGAGAACTCTGCAGTTAAGCGTGCTTGGGCGAGAGTAGTACTAGGATGGGTGACCTCCTGGGAAGTCCTCGTGTTGCACCCCTTTTTAAATCTTCATTTTTTTAAATTTTATTTTATTTTATTGATTTTTATGTAGCTTTATTTAAAACGCTGTTTAGAATCAGAAAACACTAGTATAAAAGATTTCGGTAGACGTGTTGTGTTTTAAGTAGAAACCGTTGATTTTCGAATAAAAGAGACACACGAAAAGTGAGACATGACTGTAAAAACAAGGTTAAAACAAATATTGTGCAATAGTTTGAAGGGTGCGATCATACCAGCACTAATTCACCGGATCCCATCAGAACTCCGCAGTGAAGCGTGCTTGGGCAAGAGTAGTACTAGGATGGGTGACCTCCTCGGAAGTCCTCGTGTTGCATCCTTTTTTAAATCTTCATTTTTTTAAATTTTATTTTTATTTTTTTTATTTTTATGTAGCCTTATTTAAGACGCTATTTAGAATCAGAAAACACTAGTATAAAAGATTTCGGGAGACGTGTTGTGTTTTAGGTAGAAACCGTTGATTTTCAAATAAAAGAGACACACGAAAAGTGAGAAATGACTGTAACAACAAGGTTAAAACAAATATTGTGCAATAGTTTGATATGTGCGATCATACCCGCACTAATGCACTGGATCCCATCAGAACACTGCAGTTAAGCGTGCTTGGGCGAGAGTAGTACCAGGATGGGTGACCTCCTGGGAAGTCCTCGTGTTGCACCCTTTTTTAAATCTTCATTTTTTTAAATGTTTTTTTATTTTTATGTAGCCTTATTTAAAACGCTGTTTAGAATCAGAAAACACTAGTATAAAAGTTTTCAGGAGACGTGTTGGGTTTTACGTACAAACCGTTGATTTTCGAATAAAAGAGACACACGAAAAGTGAGAAATGGCTGTAAGAACAAGGTTAAAACAAATATTGTGCAATAGATTGATGGGTGCGATCATACCAGCACTAATGCACCGGATGGGTGCGATCATGCCAGCACTAATGCACCAGATCCCATCAGAACTCCGCAGTTAAGCGTGCTTGGGCGAGAGTAGTACTAGGATGGGTGACCTCCTTGGAAGTCCTCGTGTTGCACCCCTTTTTAAATCTTCATTTTTTTAAATTTTATTTTTTATTTTTATTTTTATGTAGCCTTATTTAAAACGCTGTTTAGAATCAGAAAACACTAGGATAAAAGATTTCGGTAGACGTGTTGTGTTTTAAGTACAAACCGTTGATTTTCGAATAAAAGAGTCACACGAAAAGTGCGAAATGACTGTAAGAACAAGGTTAAAACAAATATTGTGCAATAGTTTGATGGGTGCAATCATACCCGCACTAATTCATCGGATCCCATCAGAACTCCGCAGTTAAGCGTGCTTGGGCGAGAGTAGTACTAGGATGGGTGACCTCCTTGGAAGTCCTCGTGCTGCACCCATTTTTAAATCTTCATTTTTTTAAATTTTTTTTATATTTATGTAGCCTTACTTAAAACGCTGTTTAGAATCAGAAAACACTAGTATAAAAGATTTCGGGAGACGTGTTGTGTTTTAAGTAGAAACCGTTGATTTTCGAATAAAAGAGACACACGAAAAGTGAGAAATGACTGTAAGAACAAGGTTAAAACAAATATTGTGCAACAGTTTGATGGGTGCGATCATACCAGCACTAATGCACTGGATCCCATCAGAACTTCGCAGTTAAGCATGCTTGGGCGAGAGTAGTATTAGTATGGGTGACCTCCTTGGAAGTTCTCGTGTTGCACCCTTTTTTAAATCTTCATTTTTTTTATTTTTTTTTATTTTTTTAATTTTTATGTAACCTTATTTATAACGCTGTTTAGAATCAGAAAACACTAGTATAAAAGATTTCGGGAGACGTGTTGTGTTTTATGTAGAAACCGTTGATTTTCGAATAAAAGAGACACACGAAAAGTGAGAAATGACTGTAAGAACAAGGTTAAAACAAATATTGTGCAACAGTTTGATGGGTGTGATCATACCAGCACTAATGCACCGGATGGGTGCGATCATACCAGCACTAATGCATCGGATCCCATCAGAACTCCGCAGTTAAGCGTGCTTGGGCGAGAGTAGTACTAGGATGGGTGACCTCCTGGGAAGTCCTCGTGTTGCACTCCTTTTTAAATCTTCATTTTTTAAAATTTTTTTTATATTTTTTTAATTTTTATGTAGCTTTATTTAAAACGCTGTTTAGAATCAGAAAACACTAGTATAAAAGATTTCGGTAGACGTGTTGTGTTTTAAGTACAAACCGTTGATTTTCGAATAAAAGAGACACACGAAAAGTGAGACATGTCTGTAAAAACAAGGTTAAAACAAATATTGTGCAATAGTTTGATGGGTGCGATCATACCAGCACTAATTCACCGGATCCCATCAGAACTCCGCAGGTAAGCGTGCTTGGGCAAGAGTAGTACTAGGATGGGTGACCTCCTGGGAAATCCTCGTGTTGCATCCTTTTTTAAATCTTAATTTTTTAAAAAAAAAAATTTATTTTTTTTTATTTTTATGTAGCCTTATTTAAAACGCTGTTTAGAATCAGAAAACACTAGTATACAAGATTTCGGGAGACGTGTTGTGTTTTAAGTAAAAATCTTTGATTTTCAAATAAAAGAGACACACGAAAAGTGAGAAATGACTGTAAGAACAAGGTTAAAACAAATATTGTGCAACAGTTTGATGAGTGCGATCATACCAGCACTAATGCTCCGGATCCCATCAGAACTCCGCAGTTAAACGTGCTTGGGCGAGAGTAGTACTAGGAAGGGTGACCTCCTGGGAAGTCCTCGTGTTGCACCCTTTTTTAAATCTTCATTTATTTAATTTTTATTTTTATTTTTTTTATTTTTATGTAGCCTTATTTAAAACGCTGTTTAGAATCAGTAAGCACTTGTATAAAAGTTTTTGGGAGACGTGTTGGATTTTACGTACAAACCGTTGATTTTCGAATAAAAGAGACACACGAAAAGTGAGAAATGACTGTAAGAACAAGGTTAAAACAAATATTGTGCAATAGTTTGATGGGTGCGATCATACCAGCACTAATGCACCGGATGGGTGCGATCATGCCAGCACTTATGCACCGGATCCCATCAGAACTCCGCAGTTAAGCGTGCTTGGGCGAGAGTAGTACTAGGATGCGTGACCTCCTGGGAAGTCCTCGTGTTGCACCCTATTTTAAATCTTCATTTTTTTAATTTTTTTTATTTTTATGTAGCCTTATTTAAAACGCTGTTTAGAATCAGAAAAAACACTTGTATAAAAGATTTCGGGAGACGTGTTGTGTTTTATGTAGAAACCGTTGATTTTCGAATAAAAGAGTCACACGAAAAGTGAATAATGACTGTAAGAACAAGGTTAAAACAAATATTGTGCAATAGTTTGATGGGTGCTATCATACCCGCACTAATTCACTGGATCCCATCAGAACTCCGCAGTTAAGCGTGCTTGGGCGAGACTAGTACTAGGATGGGTGACCTCCTGGGAAGTCCTCGTGTTGCACCCCTTTTCAAATCTTCGTTTTTTTTTTTTATTTTTTTTATTTTTTTTTAATTTTTATGTAGCCTTATTTAAAACGCTGTTTAGAATCAGAAAACACTAGTATAAAAGATTTCGGGAGACGTGTTGTGTTTTAAGTACAAACCGTTGACTTTCGAATAAAAGAGACACATGAAAAGTGAGAAATGACTGTAAGGATAAGGTTAAAACAAATATTGTGCAACATTTTGATGGGAGCGATCATACCAGCACTAATGCACCGGATCCAATCAGAACTCCGCAGTTACGCGTGCTTGGGCGAGAGTAGTACTAGAATGGGTGACCTCCTGGGAAGTCCTCGTGTTGCACCCTTTTTTAAATCTTCATTTTTTTTAAATTTTTTTTATTTTTTTTTTATTTTTGTGTAGACTTATTTAAAACGCTGTTTAGAATCAGAAAATACTAGCATAAACGTTTTCGGGAGACGTGTTGGGTTTTACGTACAAACCGTTGATTTTCGAATAAAATAGACACACGAAAAGTGAGAAATGGCTGTAAGAACAAGGTTAAAACAAACATTGTGCAATAGTTTGATGGGTGCGATCATACCAGCACTAATGCACCGCACCCCATCAGAACTCTGTAGTTAAGCGTGCTTGGGCGAGAGTAGTACTAGGATGCGTGACCACCTGGGAAGTCCTCGTGTTGCACCCTATTTTAAATCTTCATTTTTTTAATTTTTTTTATTTTTATGTAGCCTTATTTAAAACGCTGTTTAGAATCAGAAAAAACACTTGTATAAAAGATTTCGGGAGACGTGTTGTGTTTTATGTAGAAACCGTTGATTTTCGAATAAAAGAGTCACACGAAAAGTGAGAAATGACTGTAAGAACAAGGTTAAAACAAATATTGTGCAATAGTTTGATGGGTGCGATCATACCCGCACTAATTCACTGGATCCCATCAGAACTCCGCAGTTAAGCGTGCTTGGGCGAGACTAGTACTAGGATGGGTGACCTCCTGGGAAGTCCTCGTGTTGCACCCCTTTTCAAATATTCGTTTTTTTTTATTTTTTTTATTTTTTTTAATTTTTATGTAGCTTTATTTAAAACGCTGTTTAGAATCAGAAAACACTAGTATAAAAGATTTCGGGAGACGTGTTGTGTTTTAAGTACAAACCGTTGATTTTCGAATAAAAGAGACACATGAAAAGTGAGAAATGACTGTAAGGATAAGGTTAAAACATATATTGTGCAACATTTTGATGGGAGCGATCATACCAGCACTAATACACCGGATCCCATCAGAACTCCGCAGTTACGCGTGCTTGGGCGAGAGTAGTACTAGAATGGGTGACCTCCTGGGAAGTCCTCGTGTTGCACCCTTTTTTAAATCTTCATTTTTTTTAAATTTTTTTTATTTTTTTTTTATTTTTGTGTAGCCTTATTTAAAACGCTGTTTAGAATCAGAAAATACTAGCATAAACGTTTTCGGGAGACGTGTTGGGTTTTACGTACAAACCGTTGATTTTCGAATAAAATAGACACACGAAAAGTGAGAAATGGCTGTAAGAACAAGGTTAAAACAAACATTGTGCAATAGTTTGATGGGTGCGATCATACCAGCACTAATGCACCGGACCCCATCAGAACTCTGTAGTTAAGCGTGCTTGGGCGAGAGTAGTACTAGGATGGGTGACCTCCTGGGAAGTCCTCGTGTTACTCCCTTTTTTAAATCTTCATTTTACTTATTTTGTATTATTATTATTTTTTTTTTTATGTAGCTTTATTTAAAACGCTGTTTAGAATCACAAAACAGTAGTATAAAAGATTTCGCGAGACGTGTTGTGTTTTAAGTACAAACCGTTTATTTTCGAATAAAAGAGACACACGAAAAGTGAGAAATGACAGTAAGAACAAGGTTAAAACAAATATTGTGCAACAGTTTGATGGGTGCGATCATACCAGCCCTAATGAACCGGATCCCATCAGAACTCCGCAGTGAAGCGTGCTTGGGCAAGAGTAGTACTAAGATGGGTGACCTCCTGGGAAGTCCTCGTATTGCACCCTTTTTTTAAATCTTCATTTTTTTAAATGTGTTTTTATTTTTTTTATTTTTATGTAGCCTTATTTAAAACGCTGTTTAGAATCAGAAAACACTAGTATAAAAGTTTTTGGGAGAAGTGTTGTGTTCTACGTACAAACCGTTGATTTTCAAATAAAAGAGACACACGAAAAGTGAGAAATGGCTCTAAGAACAAGGCTAAAACAATTATTGTGCAATAGATTCATGGGTGCGATTATACCAGCAGTAATGCACCGGATCCCATCAGAACTCCGCAGTTAAGCGTGCTTGGGCGAGAGTAGTACTAGGATGGGTGACCTCCTGGGAAGTCCTCGTGTTGCACTCCTTTTTAAATCTTCATTTTTTTAAATTTTTTTATATTTTTTTAATTTTTATGTAGCTTTATTTAAAACGCTGTTTAGAATCAGAAAACACTAGTATAAAAGATTTCGGTAGACGTGTTGTGTTTTAAGTACAAACCGTTGATTTTCGAATAAAAGAGACACACGAAAAGTGAGACATGTCTGTAAAAACAAGGTTAAAACAAATATTGTGCAATAGTTTGATGGGTGCGATCATACCAGCACTAATTCACCGGATCCCATCAGAACTCCGCAGGTAAGCGTGCTTGGGCAAGAGTAGTACTAGGATGGGTGACCTCCTGGGAAATCCTCGTGTTGCATCCTTTTTTAAATCTTAATTTTTTAAAAAAAAATTTTTATTTTTTTTATTTTTATGTAGCCTTATTTAAAACGCTGTTTAGAATCAGAAAACACTAGTATACAAGATTTCGGGAGACGTGTTGTGTTTTAAGTAAAAATCTTTGATTTTCAAATAAAAGAGACACACGAAAAGTGAGAAATGACTGTAAGAACAAGGTTAAAACAAATATTGTGCAACAGTTTGATGAGTGCGATCATACCAGCACTAATGCTCCGGATCCCATCAGAACTCCGCAGTTAAGCGTGCTTGGGCGAGAGTAGTACTAGGAAGGGTGACCTCCTGGGAAGTCCTCGTGTTGCACCCTTTTTTAAATCTTCATTTATTTAATTTTTATTTTTATTTTTTTTATTTTTATGTAGCCTTATTTAAAACGCTGTTTAGAATCAGTAAGCACTTGTATAAAAGTTTTTGGGAGACGTGTTGGATTTTACGTACAAACCGTTGATTTTCGAATAAAAGAGACACACGAAAAGTGAGAAATGACTGTAAGAACAAGGTTAAAACAAATATTGTGCAATAGTTTGATGGGTGCGATCATACCAGCACTAATGCACCGGATGGGTGCGATCATGCCAGCACTTATGCACCGGATCCCATCAGAACTCCGCAGTTAAGCGTGCTTGGGCGAGAGTAGTACTAGGATGCGTGACCTCCTGGGAAGTCCTCGTGTTGCACCCTATTTTAAATCTTCATTTTTTTAATTTTTTTTATTTTTATGTAGCCTTATTTAAAACGCTGTTTAGAATCAGAAAAAACACTTGTATAAAAGATTTCGGGAGACGTGTTGTGTTTTATGTAGAAACCGTTGATTTTCGAATAAAAGAGTCACACGAAAAGTGAATAATGACTGTAAGAACAAGGTTAAAACAAATATTGTGCAATAGTTTGATGGGTGCTATCATACCCGCACTAATTCACTGGATCCCATCAGAACTCCGCAGTTAAGCGTGCTTGGGCGAGACTAGTACTAGGATGGGTGACCTCCTGGGAAGTCCTCGTGTTGCACCCCTTTTCAAATCTTCGTTTTTTTTTTTATTTTTTTTATTTTTTTTTAATTTTTATGTAGCCTTATTTAAAACGCTGTTTAGAATCAGAAAACACTAGTATAAAAGATTTCGGGAGACGTGTTGTGTTTTAAGTACAAACCGTTGATTTTCGAATAAAAGAGACACATGAAAAGTGAGAAATGACTGTAAGGATAAGGTTAAAACAAATATTGTGCAACATTTTGATGGGAGCGATCATACCAGCACTAATGCACCGGATCCCATCAGAACTCCGCAGTTACGCGTGCTTTGGCGAGAGTAGTACTAGAATGGGTGACCTCCTGGGAAGTCCTCGTGTTGCACCCTTTTTTAAATCTTCATTTTTTTTAAATTTTTTTTATTTTTTTTTTATTTTTGTGTAGACTTATTTAAAACGCTGTTTAGAATCAGAAAATACTAGCATAAACGTTTTCGGGAGACGTGTTGGGTTTTTGCGTACAAACCGTTGATTTTCGAATAAAATAGACACACGAAAAGTGAGAAATGGCTGTAAGAACAAGGTTAAAACAAACATTGTGCAATAGTTTGATGGGTGCGATCATACCAGCACTAATGCACCGCACCCCATCAGAACTCTGTAGTTAAGCGTGCTTGGGCGAGAGTAGTACTAGGATGTGTGACCTCCTGGGAAGTCCTCGTGTTGCACCCTATTTTAAATCTTCATTTTTTTAATTTTTTTTATTTTTATGTAACCTTATTTAAAACGCTGTTTAGAATAAGAAAAAACACTTGTATAAAAGATTTCGGGAGACGTGTTGTGTTTTATGTAGAAACCGTTGATTTTCGAATAAAAGAGTCACACGAAAAGTGAGAAATGACTGTAAGAACAAGGTTAAAACAAATATTGTGCAATAGTTTGATGGGTGCGATCATACCCGCACTAATTCACTGGATCCCATCAGAACTCCGCAGTTAAGCGTGCTTGGGCGAGACTAGTACTAGGATGGGTGACCTCCTGGGAAGTCCTCGTGTTGCACCCCTTTTCAAATCTTCGTTTTTTTTTATTTTTTTTATTTTTTTTTTAATTTTTATGTAGCCTTATTTAAAACGCTGTTTAGAATCAGAAAACACTAGTATAAAAGATTTCGGGAGACGTGTTGTGTTTTAAGTACAAACCGTTGATTTTCGAATAAAAGAGACACATGAAAAGTGAGAAATGACTGTAAGGATAAGGTTAAAACATATATTGTGCAACATTTTGATGGGAGCGATCATACCAGCACTAATGCACCGGATCCCATCAGAACTCCGCAGTTACGCGTGCTTGGGCGAGAGTAGTACTAGAATGGGTGACCTCCTGGGAAGTCCTCGTGTTGCACCCTTTTTTAAATCTTCATTTTTTTTAAATTTTTTTTATTTTTTTTTTATTTTTGTGTAGCCTTATTTAAAACGCTGTTTAGAATCAGAAAATACTAGCATAAACGTTTTCGGGAAACGTGTTGGGTTTTACGTACAAACCGTTGATTTTCGAATAAAATAGACACACGAAAAGTGAGAAATGGCTGTAAGAACAAGGTTAAAACAAACATTGTGCAATAGTTTGATGGGTGCGATCATACCAGCACTAATGCACCGGACCCCATCAGAACTCTGTAGTTAAGCGTGCTTGGGCGAGAGTAGTACTAGTATGGGTGACCTCCTGGGAAGTCCTCGTGTTACTCCCTTTTTTAAATCTTCATTTTACTTATTTTTTTTTATTATTATTTTTTTTTTATGTAGCTTTATTTAAAACGCTGTTTAGAATCACAAAACAGTAGTATAAAAGATTTCGCGAGACGTGTTGTGTTTTAAGTACAAACCGTTTATTTTCGAATAAAAGAGACACACGAAAAGTGAGAAATGACAGTAAGAACAAGGTTAAAACAAATATTGTGCAACAGTTTGATGGGTGCGATCATACCAGCCCTAATGAACCGGATCCCATCAGAACTCCGCAGTGAAGCGTGCTTGGGCGAGAGTAGTACTAAGATGGGTGACCTCCTGGGAAGTCCTCGTATTGCACCCTTTTTTTAAATCTTCATTTTTTTAAATGTGTTTTTATTTTTTTTATTTTTATGTAGCCTTATTTAAAACGCTGTTTAGAATCAGAAAACACTAGTATAAAAGTTTTTGGGAGAAGTGTTGTGTTCTACGTACAAACCGTTGATTTTCAAATAAAAGAGACACACGAAAAGTGAGAAATGGCTCTAAGAACAAGGCTAAAACAATTATTGTGCAATAGATTCATGGGTGCGATTATACCAGCAGTAATGCACCGGATCCCATCAGAACTCCGCAGTTAAGCGTGCTTGGGCGAGAGTAGTACTAGGATGGGTGATCTCCTTGGAAGTCCTCGTGTTGCACCCCTTTTTAAATCTTCATTTTTTTTAAATTTTTTTTATTTTTTTCATTTTTATGTAGCCTTATTTAAAACGCAGTTTAGAATCAGAAAACACTAGTATAAAAGTTTTCGGGAGACGTGTTGTGTCTTAAGTAAAAAACGTTGATTTTCGAATAAAAGAGACACACGAAAAGTGAGAAATGGCTGTAAGAACAAGGTTAAAACAAATATTGTGCAATAGATTGATGGGTGCGATCATACCAGCACTAATGCACCGGATCCCATCAGAACATCGCAATCAAGCGTGCTTGGGCGAGACTAGTACTAGGATGGGTGACCTCCTGGGAAGTCCTCGTCTTGCAACGCTTTTTAAATCTTCATTTTTTTAATTTAATTTTTCTTTTTTTTTTATTTTTATGTAACCTTATTTAAAACGTTGTTTAGAATCAGAAAACACTAGTATAAAAGATTTTGGGAGACGTGTTGGGTTTTACGTACAAACCGTTCATTTTTGAATAAAAGAGACACTCGAAAAGTGAGAAATGGCTGTAAGAACAAGGTTAAAACAAACATTATGCAATAGTTTGATGGGTGCGATCATACCAGCACTAATGCACCGGACCACATCAGAACTCTGCAGTTAAGCGTGCTTGGGCGAGAGTAGTACTAGGATGGGTGACCTCTTGGGAAGTCCTCGTGTTGCTCCCTTTTTTAAATCTTCATTTTTTTAAATTTTATTATTTTTTTTTTTTTTTATGTAGCCTTATTTAACACGCTGTTTAGAATCAGAAAACACTAGTATAAAAGATTTCGGGAGACGTGTTGTGTTTTAAGTAAAAATCGTTGATTTTCGAATAAAAGAGACACACGAAAAGTGAGAAATGGCTGTAAGAACAAGGTTAAAACAAATATTGTGCAATAGTTTGATGGGTGTGATCATACAAGCACTAATACACCAGATCCCATCAGAACTCCGCAGTTAAGCGTGCTTGGGCGAGAGTAGTACTACGATGGGTGATCTCCTGGGAAGTCCTCGTGTTGCACCCCTTTTTAAATCTTCTTTTTTTTAATTTAATTTTTATTTTTTTTATTTTTATGTAGCCTTATTTAAAACGTTGTTTAGAATCAGAAAACACTAGTATAAAAGATTTTGGGAGACGTGTTGGGTTTTACGTACAAACCGTTGATTTTCGAATAAAAGAGACACACGAAAAGTGAGAAATGGCTATAAGAACAAGGTTAAAAAAAAAATAGTGCAATAGATTGATGGGTGCGATCATATCAGCACTAATGCACCGGATCCAATTAGAACACCGCAATTAAGCGTGCTTGGGCGAGAGTAGTACTTGGATGGGTGACCTCCTGGGAAGTCCTTGTGTTGCACCCTTTTTTAAATCTTCATTTTTTTAAATTTTTTTTTATTTTTTTTATTTTTATGTAGCCTTATTTAAAACGTTGTTTAAAATCAGAAAACACTAATATAAAAGATTTCGGGAGACGTGTTGTGTTTTAAGTACAAACCGTTGATTTTCGAATAAAAGAGACACACGAAAAGTGAGAAATGGCTGTAAGAACAAGATTAAAACAAATATTGTGGAAAAGATTGATGGGTGCGATCATACCAGCACTAATGCACCGGACCCCATCAGAACTCCGCAGTTAAGCGTGCTTGGGCGAGAGTAGTACTAGAATGGGTGACCTCCTGGGAAGTCCTCGTGTTGCACCCCTTTTTAAATCTTTATTTTTTTAATTTTTTTTTTATTTTTTTTATTTTTATGTAGCCTTATTTAAAACGTTGTTTAGAATCAGAAAACACTAGTATAAAAGATTTTGGGAGACGTGTTGGGTTTTACGTACAAACCGTTGATTTTCGAATAAAAGAGACACACGAAAAGTGAGAAATGGCTGTAAGAACAAGGTTAAAAAAAAAAATAGTGCAATAGATTGATGGGTGCGATCATACAAGCACTAATGTACCGGATCCAATTAGAACTCCGCAGTTAAGCGTGCTTGGGCGAGAGTAGCACTAGGATGGGTGACCTCCTGGGAAGTCCTCGTGTTGCACCCTTTTTTAAATATTCATTTTTTTAATTTTTTTTTTAAATTTTTATGTAGCCTTATTTAAAACGCTGTTTAGAATATGAAAACACTAGTATAAAAGATTTCGGGAGACGTGTTGTATTTTAAGTAAAAACCGTTGATTTTTAAATAAAAGAGACACACGAAAAGTGAGAAATAGCTGTAAAAACAAGGTTAAAACAAATATTGTGCAATAGTTTGATGGGTGCGAACTTACCACCACTAATGTACCGGATCCCATCAGAACTCCGCAGCTAAGCGTGCTTGGGCGAGAGTAGTACTAGGATGGCTGACCTCCTGGGAAGTCTTCGTGTTGCAGCCCTTTTTAAATCTTCATTTTTTTAAATCTTCATTTTTTTAAATTTTTATTTTATTTTATTATGTTTTATGTAGCATTATTTAAAACGCTGTATAGAATCAGAAAACACTAGTATAAAAGATTTCGGGAGACGTGTTATGTTTTAAGTACAAACCGTTGATTTTCGAATAAAAGAGACACACGAAAAGTGAGAAATGACTGTAAGAACAAGGTTAAAACAAATATTGTGCAGTAGTTTGATGGGTGCGATCATACCAGCACTAATGCACAGGATCCCATCAAAACTCCGCAGTTAAGCGTGCTAGGGCGAGAGTAGTACTAGGATGGGTGACCTCCTGGGAAGTCCTCGTGTTGCAGCCCTTTTTAAATCTTCATTTTTTTAAATTTTTTTTTATTTTTTTTATTTTTATGTAGCCTTATTTAAAACGTTGTTTAGAATCAGAAAACACTAGTATAAAAGATTTTGGGAGACGTGTTGGGTTTTACGTACAAACCGTTGATTTTCGAATAAAAGAGACACACGAAAAGTGAGAAATGGCTGTAAGAATAAGGTTAAAAAAAAAATAGTGCAATAGATTGATGGGTGCGATCATACAAGCACTAATGTACCGGATCCAATTAGAACACCGCAGTTAAGCGTGCTTGGGCGAGAGGTGTACTTGGATGGGTGACCTCCTGGGAAGTCCTTGTGTTGCACCCTTTTTTAAATCTTCATTTTTTTAAATTTATTTTTATTTTTTTTTATTTTTAGGTAGCCTTATTTAAAACGTTGTTTAGAATCAGAAAACACTAATATAAAAGATTTCGGGAGACGTGTCGTGTTTTAAGAACAAACCGTTGATTTTCGAATAAAAGAGACACACGAAAAGTGAGAAATGGCTGTAAGAACAAGATTAAAACAAATATTGTGGAAAAGATTGATGGGTGCGATCATACGAGCACTAATGCACCGGACCCCATCAGAACTCCGCAGTTAAGCGTGCTTGGGCGAGAGTAGTACTAGGATGGGTGACCTCCTGGGAAGTCCTCGTGTTGCACCCCTTTTTAAATCTTCATTTTTTTAAATTTTTTTTTATTTTTTTTATTTTTATGTAGCCTTATTTAAAACGTTGTTTAGAATCAGAAAACACTAGTATAAAAGATTTTGGGAGACGTGTTGGGTTTTACGTACAAACCGTTGATTTTCGAATAAAAGAGACACACGAAAATTGAGAAATGGCTGTAAGAACAAGGTTAAAAAAAAATAGTGCAATAGATTGATGGGTGCGATCATACAAGCACTAATGTACCGAATCCAATTAGAACTCCGCAGTTAAGCGTGCTTGGGCGAGAGTAGCACTAGGATGGGTGACCTCCTTGAAAGTCCTCGTGTTGCACCCTTTTTTAAATCTTCATTTTTTAAATTTTTTTTTTTTTTCATTTTTATGTAGCCTTATCTAAAACGCTGTTTAGAATCAGAAAACACTAGTATAAAAGATTTCGGGAGACGTGTTGTGTTTTAAGTACAAACCGTTGATTTTCGAATAAAAGAGACACACGAAAAGTGAGAAATGGCTGTAAGAACAAGGTTAAAACAAATATTGTGGAAGAGATTAATGGGTGCGATCATACCAGCACTAATGCACCGGATCCCATAAGAACTTCGCAGTTAAGCGTGCTTGGGCGAGACTAGTACTAGGATGGGTGACCTCTTGGGAAGTCCTCGTCTTGCATCCCTTTTTTAAATCTTCTTTTTTTCAAATTTTTTTTTTATTGTTTTAATTTTTATGTAGCCTTATTTAAAACGCTGTTTAGAATGAGAAAACACTAGTATAAAAGATTTTGGGAGACGTGTTGGGTTTTACGTACAAACCGTTGATTTTCGAATAAAAGAGACACACGAAAAGTGAGAAATGGCTGTAACATTGTGCAATAATTTGATGGGTGCGATCATACCAGCACTAATACACTGGATCCTATCAGAACTCCGCAATTAAGCGTGCTTGGGCGAGAGTAGTACTAGGATGGGTGACCTCCTGGGAAGTCTTCGTGTTGCACCCCTTTTTGAATCTTCATTTTTTTAATTTTTTTTAATTTTTTTTTATTTTTATGTAGCCTTATTTAAAACGTTGTTTAGAACCAGAAAACACTAGCATAAACGTTTTCGGGAGACGTGTTGGGTTTTACGTACAAACCGTTGATTTTCGAATAAAAGAGACACACGAAATGTGAGAAATGGCTGTAAGAACAAGGTTAAAACAAACATTGTGCAATAGTTTGATGGGTGCAATCATACCAGCACTAATGCACCGAACCCCATCAGAACTCCGCAGTGAAGCGTGCTTGGGCGAGAGTAGTACTAGGATGGGTGACCTCTTGGGAAGTCCTCGTGTTGGACCCCTTTTAAATCTTCATTTTTTTAAATTTTTTATTATTTTTTTTTATTTTTATGTAGCCTTATTTAAAACGTTGTTTAGAATCAGAAAACACTTGTATAAAAGATTTTGGGAGACGTGTTGGGTTTTACGTACAAACCGTTGATTTTCGAATAAAAGAGACACACGAAAAGTGAGAAATGGCTGTAAGAACAAGGTTAAAACAAATATTGTGCAATAGTTTGATGGGTGCGATCATACCAGCACTAATGCACCGGATCCCATCAGAACTCCGCAGCTAAGCATACTTGGGCGAGAGTAGTAGTAGGATGGGTGACCTCCTGGGAAGTCCTCGTGTTGCACCCCTTTTTAAATCTTCATTTTTTTAATTTTTTTTAATTTTTTTTTATTTTTATGTAACCTTATTTAAAACGTTGTTTAGAATCAGAAAAAACTAGTATAAAAGATTTTGGGAGTCGTGTTGGGTTTTACGTACAAACCGTTGATTTTCGAATAAAAGAGACACACGAAATGTGAGAAATGGCTGTAAGAACAAGGTTAAAACAAACATTGTGCAATAGTTTGATGGGTGCGATCATACCAGCACTAATGCACCGGACCCCATCAGAACTCTGCAGTTAAGCGTGCTTGGGCGAGAGTAGTACTAGGATGGGTGACCTCTTGGGAAGTCCTCGTGTTGCTCCCTTTTTTAAATCTTTATTTTTTTTAATTTTTTTTATTTTTTTTATTTTTATGTAGCCTTATTTAAAACGCTGTTTAGAATCAGAAAACACTAGTATAAAAGATTTCGGGAGACGTGTTGTGTTTTAAGTAAAAACCATTGATTTTCGAATAAAAGAGACACACGAAAAGTGAGAAATGGCTGTAAGAACAAGGTTAAAACAAATATTGTGGAAAAGATTGATGGGTGCGATCATACCAGCACTAATGCACCGGATCCCATCAGAACTCCGCAGTTAGGCGTGCTTGGGCGAGAGTAGTACTATGATAGGTTACCTCCTGGGAAGTCCTCGTCTTGCACCCCTTTTTAAATCTTCATTTTTTTAATTAAAATTTTTTTTTTATTTTTTTATGTAGCCTTATTTAAAACGTTGTTTAGAATCAGAAAACACTAGTACAAAATATTTTGGGAGACGTGTTGGGTTTTACGTATAAATCGTTGATTTTCGAATAAAAGAGACACACGAAAAGTGAGAAATGGCTGTAAGAACAAGGTTAAAACAAATATTGTGCAATAGATTGATGGGTGCTATCATACCAGGACTAATGCACCGGATCTCATCAGAACTCCGCAGTTAAGCTTGCTTGGGCGAGAGTAGTACTAGGATGAGTGACCTCTTGGGAAGTCCTCGTGTTGCACCCCTTTTTAAATCTTCTTTTTTTAAATTTTTTTTCTTATTTTTTTTATTATTATGTAACCTTATTTAAAACGCTGTTTAGAATCAGAAAACACTAGTATAAAAGATTTCGGGAGACGTGTTGTGTTTTAAGTACAAACCGTTGATTTTCGAATAAAAGAGACATACGAAAAGTGAGAAATGCTTTTAAGAACAAGGTTAAAACAAATATTGTGCAGTAGTTTGATGGGTGCGATCATACACGCACTAATACACCGGATCCCATCAGAACTCCGTAGTTAAGCATGCTTGGGCGAGAGTAGTACTATGTTGGGTGACCTCCCGGGAAGTGCTCGTGTTGCACCCTTTTTTAAATCTTCTTTTTTTTAAATTGTTTTTTATTTTTTTAATTTTTATGTAGCCTTATTTAAAACGCTGTTTAGAATCAGAAAACACTAGTATAAAAGATTTTGGGAGACGTGTTGGGTTTTACGTACAAACCGTTGATTTTCGAATAAAAGAGACACACGAAAAGTGAGAAATGGCTGTAAGAACAAGGTTAAAAAAAAAATAGTGCAATAGATTGATGGGTGCGATCATACAAGCACTAATGTACCGGATCCAATTAGAACTCCGCAGTTAAGCGTGCTTGGGCGAGAGTAGCACTAGGATGGGTGACCTCCTGGGAAGTCCTCGTGTTGCACCCTTTTTTAAATCTTTATTTTTTTAATTTTTTTTTTAAATTTTTATGTAGCCTTATTTAAAACGCTGTTTAGAATATGAAAACACTAGTATAAAAGATTTCGGGAGACGTGTTGTATTTTAAGTAAAAACCGTTGATTTTTAAATAAAAGAGACACACGAAAAGTGAGAAATAGCTGTAAAAACAAGGTTAAAACAAATATTGTGCAATAGTTTGATGGGTGCGAACTTACCACCACTAATGTACCGGATCCCATCAGAACTCCGCAGCTAAGCGTGCTTGGGCGAGAGTAGTACTAGGATGGCTGACCTCCTGGGAAGTCTTCGTGTTGGAGCCCTTTTTAAATCTTCATTTTTTTAAATCTTCATTTTTTTAAATTTTTATTTTATTTTATTATGTTTTATGTAGCATTATTTAAAACGCTGTTTAGAATCAGAAAACACTAGTATAAAAGATTTCGGGAGACGTGTTACGTTTTAAGTACAAACCGTTGATTTTCGAATAAAAGAGACACACGAAAAGTGAGAAATGACTGTAAGAACAAGGTTAAAACAAATATTGTGCAGTAGTTTGATGGGTGCGATCATACCAGCACTAATGCACAGGATCCCATCAAAACTCCGCAGTTAAGCGTGCTAGGGCGAGAGTAGTACTAGGATGGGTGACCTCCTGGGAAGTCCTCGTGTTGCACCCCTTTTTAAATCTTCATTTTTTTAAATTTTTTTTATTTTTTTTATTTTTATGTAGCCTTATTTAAAACGTTGTTTAGAATCAGAAAACACTAGTATAAAAGATTTTGGGAGACGTGTTGGGTTTTACGTACAAACCGTTGATTTTCGAATAAAAGAGACACACGAAAAGTGAGAAATGGCTGTAAGAATAAGGTTAAAAAAAAAATAGTGCAATAGATTGATGGGTGCGATCATACAAGCACTAATGTACCGGATCCAATTAGAACACCGCAGTTAAGCGTGCTTGGGCGAGAGGTGTACTTGGATGGGTGACCTCCTGGGAAGTCCTTGTGTTGCACCCTTTTTTAAATCTTCATTTTTTTAAATTTATTTTTATTTTTTTTTATTTTTAGGTAGCCTTATTTAAAACGTTGTTTAGAATCAGAAAACACTAATATAAAAGATTTCGGGAGACGTGTCGTGTTTTAAGTACAAACCGTTGATTTTCGAATAAAAGAGACACACGAAAAGTGAGAAATGGCTGTAAGAACAAGATTAAAACAAATATTGTGGAAAAGATTGATGGGTGCGATCATACCAGCACTAATGCACCGGACCCCATCAGAACTCCGCAAATAAGCGTGCTTGGGCGAGAGTAGTACTAGGATGGGTGACCTCCTGGGAAGTCCTCGTGTTGCACCCCTTTTTAAATCTTCATTTTTTTAAATTTTTTTTTATTTTTTTTATTTTTATGTAGCCTTATTTAAAACGTTGTTTAGAATCAGAAAACACTAGTATAAAAGATTTTGGGAGACGTGTTGGGTTTTACGTACAAACCGTTGATTTTCGAATAAAAGAGACACACGAAAATTGAGAAATGGCTGTAAGAACAAGGTTGAAAAAAAATAGTGCAATAGATTGATGGTGCGATCATACAAGCACTAATGTACCGAATCCAATTAGAACTCCGCAGTTAAGCGTGCTTGGGCGAGAGTAGCACTAGGATGGGTGACCTCCTTGAAAGTCCTCGTGTTGCACCCTTTTTTAAATCTTCATTTTTTAAATTTTTTTTTTTTTTTCATTTTTATGTAGCCTTATCTAAAACGCTGTTTAGAATCAGAAAACACTAGTATAAAAGATTTCGGGAGACGTGTTGTGTTTTAAGTACAAACCGTTGATTTTCGAATAAAAGAGACACACGAAAAGTGAGAAATGGCTGTAAGAACAAGGTTAAAACAAATATTGTGGAAGAGATTAATGGGTGCGATCATACCAGCACTAATGCACCGGATCCCATCAGAACTCCGCAGTTAGGCGTGCTTGGGCGAGAGTAGTACTATGATAGGTGACCTCCTGGGAAGTCCTCGTCTTGCACCCCTTTTTAAATCTTCATTTTTTTAATTAAAATTTTTTTTTTATTTTTTTATGTAGCCTTATTTAAAACGTTGTTTAGAATGAGAAAACACTAGTATAAAAGATTTTGGGAGACGTGTTGGGTTTTACGTACAAACCGTTGATTTTCGAATAAAAGAGACACACGAAAAGTGAGAAATGGCTGTAACATTGTGCAATAGTTTGATGGGTGCGATCATACCAGCACTAATACACTGGATCCTATCAGAACTCCGCAATTAAGCGTGCTTGGGCGAGAGTAGTACTAGGATGGGTGACCTCCTGGGAAGTCTTCGTGTTGCACCCCTTTTTAAATCTTCATTTTTTTAATTTTTTTTAATTTTTTTTTATTTTTATGTAGCCTTATTTAAAACGTTGTTTAGAACCAGAAAACACTAGCATAAACGTTTTCGGGAGACGTGTTGGGTTTTACGTACAAACCGTTGATTTTCGAATAAAAGAGACACACGAAAAGTGAGAAATGGCTGTAAGAACAAGGTTAAAACAAACATTGTGCAATAGTTTGATGGGTGCAATCATACCAGCACTAATGCACCGAACCCCATCAGAACTCCGCAGTGAAGCGTGCTTGGGCGAGAGTAGTACTAGGATGGGTGACCTCCTGGGAAGTCCTCGTGTTGGACCCCTTTTAAATCTTCATTTTTTTAAATTTTTTATTATTTTTTTTATTTTTATGTAGCCTTATTTAAAACGTTGTTTAGAATCAGAAAACACTTGTATAAAAGATTTTGGGAGACGTGTTGGGTTTTACGTACAAACAGTTTATTTTCGAATAAAAGAGACACACGAAAAGTGAGAAATGGCTGTAAGAACAAGGTTAAAACAAATATTGTGCAATAGTTTGATGGGTGCGATCATACCAGCACTAATGCACCGGATCCCATCAGAACTCCGCAGTTAAGCGTGTTTGGGCGAGAGTAGTAGTAGGATGGGTGACCTCCTGGGAAGTCCTCGTGTTGCACCCCTTTTTAAATCTTCATTTTTTTAATTTTTTTTAATTTTTTTTTATTTTTATGTAACCTTATTTAAAACGTTGTTTAGAATCAGAAAAAACTAGTATAAAAGATTTTGGGAGACGTGTTGGGTTTTACGTACAAACCGTTGATTTTCGAATAAAAGAGACACACGAAATGTGAGAAATGGCTGTAAGAACAAGGTTAAAACAAACATTGTGCAATAGTTTGATGGGTGCGATCATACCAGCACTAATGCACCGGACCCCATCAGAACTCTGCAGTTAAGCGTGCTTGGGCGAGAGTAGTACTAGGATGGGTGACCTCTTGGGAAGTCCTCGTGTTGCTCCCTTTTTTAAATCTTTATTTTTTTTAATTTTTTTTATTTTTTTTATTTTTATGTAACCTTATTTAAAACGCTGTTTAGAATCAGAAAACACTAGTATAAAAGATTTCGGGAGACGTGTTGTGTTTTAAGTAAAAACCGTTGATTTTCGAATAAAAGAGACACACGAAAAGTGAGAAATGGCTGTAAGAACAAGGTTAAAACAAATATTGTGGAAAAGATTGATGGGTGCGATCATACCAGCACTAATGCACCGGATCCCATCAGAACTCCGCAGTTAGGCGTGCTTGGGCGAGAGTAGTACTATGATAGGTGACCTCCTGGGAAGTCCTCGTCTTGCACCCCTTTTTAAATCTTCATTTTTTTAATTAAAATTTTTTTTTTATTTTTTTATGTAGCCTTATTTAAAACGTTGTTTAGAATCAGAAAACACTAGTACAAAATATTTTGGGAGACGTGTTGGGTTTTACGTATAAATCGTTGATTTTCGAATAAAAGAGACACACGAAAAGTGAGAAATGGCTGTAAGAACAAGGTTAAAACAAATATTGTGCAATAGATTGATGGGTGCTATCATACCAGGACTAATGCACCGGATCTCATCAGAACTCCGCAGTTAAGCTTGCTTGGGCGAGAGTAGTACTAGGATGAGTGACCTCTTGGGAAGTCCTCGTGTTGCACCCCTTTTTAAATCTTCTTTTTTTAAATTTTTTTTCTTATTTTTTTTATTATTATGTAACCTTATTTAAAACGCTGTTTAGAATCAGAAAACACTAGTATAAAAGATTTCGGGAGACGTGTTGTGTTTTAAGTACAAACCGTTGATTTTCGAATAAAAGAGACATACGAAAAGTGAGAAATGCTTTTAAGAACAAGGTTAAAACAAATATTGTGCAGTAGTTTGATGGGTGCGATCATACACGCACTAATACACCGGATCCCATCAGAACTCCGCAGTTAAGCATGCTTGGGCGAGAGTAGTACTACGTTGGGTGACCTCCCGGGAAGTGCTCGTGTTGCACCCTTTTTTAAATCTTCTTTTTTTTAAATTGTTTTTTATTTTTTTAATTTTTATGTAGCCTTATTTAAAACGCTGTTTAGAATCAGAAAACACTAGTATAAAAGATTTCGGGAGACGTGTTGTGTTTTAAGTAAAAACGTTGATTTTCGAATAAAAGACACACACGAAAAGTGAGAAATAGCTGTAAGAACAAGGTTAAAACAAATATTGTGGAAAAGATTGATGGGTGCGATCATACCAGCACTAATGCACCGGATCCCATCAAAACTCCGCAGCTAAGCGTGCTTGGGCGAGAGTAGTACTAGGATGGGTGACCACCTGGGAAGTCCTCGTATTGCACCCTTTTTTAAATCTTCATTTTTTTCAATTTTTTTTAAATTTTTTAATTTTTATGTAGCGTTATTTAAAACGCTGTTTAGAATCAGAAAGCACTAGTATAAAAGATTTCGGGAGACGTGTTGTGTTTTAAATAAGTACCGTTGATTTTCGAATAAAAGAGACACACGAAAAGTTAGAAATAGCTGTTGTAAGAACAAGGTTAAAACAAATATTGTGGAAAAGATTGATGGGTGCGATCATACCAGCACTAATGCACCGGATCCCATCAGAACTCCGCAGTTAAGCGTTCTCGGACGAGAGTAGTACTAGGATGGGTGACCTCCTGGGAAGTCCTCGTGTAGCACCCCTTTTTAAATCTTCCATTTTTTAAATTTATTTTTATTTTTTTTATTTTTATGTAGCCTTATTTAAAACGTTGTTTTGAATCAGAAAACACTAATATAAAAAATTTTGGGAAACCTGTTGGGTTTTACCTACAAACCGTTGATTTTCGAATAAAAGAGACACGGGAAAAGTGAGAAATGGCTGTAAGAACAAGGTTAAAACAAATATTGTGCAATAGATTGATGGGTGCGAGCATACCAGCACTAATGCACCGGATCCCATCAGAACTCTGTAGTTAAGCATGCTTGGGCGAGAGTAGTACTAGGATGGGTAACCTCCTGGGAAGTCCTCGTGTTGCACCCCTTTTTAAATCATCATTTTTTTAAATTTATTTTTTATTTTTTTTATTTTTATGTAGCCTTATTTAAAACGCTATTTAGAATCAGAAAACACTAGTATAAAAGATTTTGGGAGACGTGTTGGGTTTTACGTACAAACCGTTGATTTTCGAATAAAATAGACACACGAAAAGTGAGAAATGGCTGTAAGAACAAGGTTAAATAAAAAAAAAGTGCAATAGATTGATGGGTGCGATCATGCCAACACTAATGCACTGGATCCAATCAGAACTCCACAGTTAACTGTGCTTGGGCGAGAGTAGTACTAGGATGGGTGACCTCGTGGGAAGTCCTCATGTTGCACCCCTTTTTAAATCTTCATTTTAAAATTTTTTTTTTATTTTTTTTATTTTTATGTAGCCTTATTTAAAACGCTGTTTAGAATCAGAAAACACTAGTATAAAAGATTTCGGGAGACGTGTTGTGTTTTAAGTACAAACTGTAGATTTTCGAATAAAAGAGACACACGAAAAGTGAGAAATGACTGTAAGAACAAGGTTAAAACAAATATTGTGCAATAGTTTGATGAGTGCTGGGTGACCTCCTGGGAAGTCTTCATGTTGCACCCTGTTTTAAATCTTCATATTTTAAATTTTTATTTTATTTTTTTTATTTTTATGTAGCCTTATTTAAAACGCTGTTTAGAATCAGAAAACACTAGTATAAAAGATTTCGAGAGTCGTGTTGTGTTTTAAGTAGAAACCGTTTATTTTCGAATAAAAGAGACACACGAAAAGTGAAGAAATGACTGTAAGAACAGGGTTAAAACAAATATTGTGCAACAGTTTGATGGGTGCGATCATACCAGCACTAATGCACCGGTTCCCATCAGAACTCCGCAGTTAAGCGTGCTTGGGCGAGAGTAGTACTAGAATGGGTGACCTCCTGGGAAGTCCTCGTGTTGCACCCTTTTTTAAATCTTCATTTTTTAAAATTTTTTTTATTTTTTTTATTTTTATGTAGCCTTATTTAAAACGCTGTTTAGAATCAGAAAACACTATTATAAAAGTTTTCTGGAGACGTGTTGGGTTTTACGTACAAACCGTTGATTTTCGAATAAAAGAGACACACGAAAAGTGAGAAATGGGTGTAAGAACAAGGTTAAAACAAATAATGTGCAATAGTTTGATGGGTGCGATCATACCAGCACTAATGCACCGGATCCCATCAGAACTCCGCAGTTAAGCATGCTTGGGCGAGAGTAGTACTAGGATGGGTGACCTCCTCGGAAGTCCTCGTGTTGCACCCTTTTTTTAAATCTTCATTTTTTTAAACGTTTTTTTATTTTTTTTTATTTTTATGTAGCCTTATTTAAAACGCTGTTTAGAATCAGAAAACACAAGTATAAAAGTTTTCGGGAGACGTGTTGGGTTTTACGTAAAAACCGTTGACTTTCGAATAAAAGAGACACACGAAAAGTGAGAAATGGCTGTAAGAACAAGGTTAAAACAAATATTGTGCAATAGATTAATGGGTGCGATCATACCAGCACTAATGCACCGGATCCCATCAGAACTCCGCAGTGAAGCGTGCTTGGGCGAGACTAGTACTAGGATGGGTGACCTCCTGGGAAGTCCTCGTGTTGCACCATTTTTTAAATCTTCATTTTTTTAATTTTTTTTTTTAAATTTTTATGTAGCCTTATTTAAAACGCTGTTTAGAATATGAAAACACTAGTATAAAAGATTTCGGGAGACGTGTTGTATTTTAAGTAAAAACCGTTGATTTTTGAATAAAAGAGACACACGAAAAGTGAGAAATAGCTGTAAAAACAAGGTTAAAACAAATATTGTGCAATAGTTTGATGGGTGCGAACTTACCACCACTAATGTACCGGATCCCATCAGAACTCCGCAGCTAAGCGTGCTTGGGCGAGAGTAGTACTAGGATGGCTGACCTCCTGGGAAGTCTTCGTGTTGCAGCCCTTTTTAAATCTTCATTTTTTTAAATCTTCATTTTTTTAATTTTTTTTTTATTTTATTATGTTTTATGTAGCATTATTTAAAACGCTGTTTAGAATCAGAAAACACTAGTATAAAAGATTTCGGGAGACGTGTTGTGTTTTAAGTACAAACCGTTGATTTTCGAATAAAAGAGACACACGAAAAGTGAGAAATGACTGTAAGAACAAGGTTAAAACAAATATTGTGCAGTAGTTTGATGGGTGCGATCATACCAGCACTAATGCACAGGATCCCATCAGAACTCCGCAGTTAAGCGTGCTTGGGCGAGAGTAGTACTAGGATGGGTGACCTCCTGGGAAGTCCTCGTGTTGCACCCCTTTTTAAATCTTCATTTTTTTAATTTTTTTTTTATTTTTCTTATTTTTATGTAGCCTTATTTAAAACGTTGTTTAGAATCAGAAAACACTAGTATAAAAGATTTTGGGAGACGTGTTGGGTTTTACGTACAAACCGTTGATTTTCGAATAAAAGAGACACACGAAAAGTGAGAAATGGCTGTAAGAATAAGGTTAAAAAAAAAATTAGTGCAATAGATTGATGGGTGCGATCATACAAGCACTAATGTACCGGATCCAATTAGAACACCGCAGTTAAGCGTGCTTGGGCGAGAGGTGTACTTGGATGGGTGACCTCTTGGGAAGTCCTTGTGTTGCACCCTTTTTTAAATCTTCATTTTTTTAAATTTATTTTTATTTTTTTTATTTTTATGTTGCCTTATTTAAAACGTTGTTTAGAATCAGAAAACACTAATATAAAAGATTTCGGGAGACGTGTTGTGTTTTAAGTACAAACCGTTGATTTTCGAATAAAAGAGACACACGAAAAGTGAGAAATGGCTGTAAGAACAAGATTAAAACAAATATTGTGGAAAAGATTGATGGGTGCGATCATACCAGCACTAATGCACCGGACCCCATCAGAACTCCGCAGTTAAGCGTGCTTGGGCGAGAGTAGGACTAGGATGGGTGACCTCCTGGGAAGTCCTCGTGTTGCACCCCTTTTTAAATCTTTATTTTTTTAA
>CM076148.1:14890000-14922500 GCA_038025085.1 Tetragonia tetragonoides | reverse complement strand
TTTAAATCTTCATTTTTTAAAACTTTTTTTATTTTTTTTTTATTTTTATGTAGCCTTGTTTAAAATGCTGTTTAGAATCAGAAAACACAAGTATAAAAGTTTTCGGGAGACGTGTTGGGTTTTACGTAAAAACCGTTGACTTTCGAATAAAAGAGACACACGAAAAGTGAGAAATGGCTGTAAGAACAAGGTTAAAACAAATATTGTGCAATAGATTAATGGGTGCGATCATACCAGCACTAATGCACCGGATCCCATCAGAACTCTGCAGTGAAGCGTGCTTGGGCGAGACTAGTACTAGGATGGGTGACCTCCTGGGAAGTCCTCGTGTTGCACCCCTTTTTAAATCTTCATTTTTTTAAATTTATTTTTTATTTTTTTTATTTTTATGTAGCCTTATTTAAAAAGCTATTTAGAATCAGGAAACACTAGAATAAAAGATTTCGGGAGACGTGTTGTGTTTTAAGTACAAACCGTTGATTTTCGAATATAAGAGACACACGAAAAGTGAGAAATGACTGTAAGAACAAGGTTAAAACAAAGATTGTGCAATAGTTTGATGGGTGCGATCATACCAGCAGTAATGCACCGGATCCCATCAGAACTCCGCAGTTAAGCGTGCTTGGGCAAGAGTAGTACTAAGATGGGTGACCACCTGGGAAGTCCTCGTGTTGCACCCTTTTTTTAAATCTTCATTTTTTTAAACGTTTTTTTATTTTTTTTATTTTTATGTAGCCTTATTTAAAACGCTGTTTAGAATCAAAAAACACAAGTATAAAAGTTTTCGGGACACGTGTTGGGTTTTACGTACAAACCGTTGACTTTCGAATAAAAGAGACACACGAAAAGTGAGAAATGGCTGTAAGAACAAGGTTAAAACAAATATTGTGCAATAGATTGATGGGTGCGATGATACCAGCAGTAATGCACCGGATCCCATCAGAACTCCGCAGTTAAGCGTGCTTGGGCAAGAGTAGTACTAAGATGGGTGACCACCTGGGAAGTCCTCGTGTTGCACCCTTTTTTTAAATCTTCATTTTTTTAAACGTTTTTTTTATTTTTTTTTATTTTTATGTAGCCTTATTTAAAACGCTGTTTAGAATTAGAAAACACAAGTATAAAAGTTTTCGGGAGACGTGTTGGGTTTTACGTACAAACCGTTGACTTTCGAATAAAAGAGACACACGAAAAGTGAGAAATGGCTGTAAAAACAAGGTTAAAACAAATATTGTGCAATAGATTAATGGGTGCGATCATACCAGCACTAATGCACCGGATCCCATCAGAACTCCGCAGTTAAGCGTGTTTGGGCGAGACTAGTACTAGGATGGGTGACCTCCTGGGAAGTCCTCGTGTTGCACCCCTTTTTAAATCTTCATTTTGAAAATTTATTTATTTATTTTTTTATTTTTATGTAGCCTTATTTAAAACGTTGTTTAGAATCAGAAAACAATAGTATAAAAGATTTTGGGAGACGTGTTGGGTTTTACGTACAAACCGTTGATTTTCGAATAAAATAGACACACGAAAAGTGAGAAATGGCTGTAAGAACAAGGTTAAATAAAAAAATAGTGCAATAGATTGATGGGTGCGATCATACCAATACTGATGCACCGGATCCAATCAGAACTCCACAGTTAAGTATGCTTGGGCGAGAGTAGTACTAGGATGGGTGACCTCGTGGGAAGTCCTCATGTTGCACCCCTTTTTAAATCTTCATTTTTAATATTTTTTTTTATTTTTTTTATTTTTATGTAGCCTTATTTAAAACGCTGTTGAGAATCAGAAAACACTAGTATAAAAGATTTCGGGAGACGTGTTGTGTTTTAAGTACAAACTGTAGATTTTCGAATAAAAGAGACACACGAAAAGTGAGAAATGACTGTAAGAACAAGGTTAAAACAAATATTGTGCAATAGTTTGATGAGTGCTGGGTGACCTCCTGGGAAGTCCTCATGTTGCACCCTTTTTTAAATCTTCATATTTTAAATTTTTATTTTATTTTTTTTATTTTTATGTAGCCTTATTTAAAACGCTGTTTAGAATTAGAAAACACTAGTATAAATGATTTCGAGAGTTGTGTTGTGTTTTAAGTAGAAACCGTTTATTTTCGAATAAAAGAGACACACGAAAAGTGAAGAAATGACTGTAAGAACAGGGTTAAAACAAATATTGTGCAACAGTTTGATGGGTGCGATCATACCAGCACTAATGCACCGGTTCCCATCAGAACTCCGCAGTTAAGCGTGCTTGGGCGAGAGTAGTACTAGAATGGGTGACCTCCTGGGAAGTCCTCGTGTTGCACCCTTTTTTAAATCTTCATTTTTTTAAATTTTTTTTATTTTTTTTATTTTTATGTAGCCTTATTTAAAACGCTGTTTAGAATCAGAAAACACTATTATAAAAGTTTTCGGGAGACGTGTTGGGTTTTACGTACAAACTGTTGATTTTCGAATAAAAGAGACACACGAAAAGTGAGAAATGGCTGTAAGAACAAGGTTAAAACAAATATTGTGCAATAGATTTATTGGTGCGATGATACCAGCAGTAATGCACCGGATCCCATCAGAACTCCGCAGTTAAGCGTGCTTGGGCAAGAGTAGTACTAAGATGGGTGACCACCTGGGAAGTCCTCGTGTTGCACCCTTTTTTTAAATCTTCATTTTTTTAAACGTTTTTTTATTTTTTTTATTTTTATGTAGCCTTATTTAAAAAGCTGTTTAGAATTAGAAAACACAATTATAAAAGTTTTCGGGAGACGTGTTGGGTTTTACGTACAAACCGTTGACTTTCGAATAAAAGAGACACACAAAAAGTGAGAAATGGCTGTAAGAACAAGGTTAAAACAAATATTGTGCAATAGATTAATGGGTGCGATCATACCAGCACTAATGCACCGGATCCCATCAGAACTCCGCAGTTAAGCGTGTTTGGGCGAGACTAGTACTAGGATGGGTGACCTCCTGGGAAGTCCTCGTGTTGCACCCCTTTTTAAATCTTCATTTTGAAAATTTATTTATTTATTTTTTTATTTTTATGTAGCCTTATTTAAAACGTTGTTTAGAATCAGAAAACAATAGTATAAAAGATTTTGGGAGACGTGTTGGGTTTTACGTACAAACCATTGATTTTCGAATAAAATAGACACACGAAAAGTGAGAAATGGCTGTAAGAACAAGGTTAAATAAAAAAATAGTGCAATAGATTGATGGGTGCGATCATACCAACACTAATGCACCGGATCCAATCAGAACTCCACAGTTAAGTGTGCTTGGGCGAGAGTAGTACTAGGATGGGTGACCTCGTGGGAAGTCCTCATGTTGCACCCCTTTTTAAATCTTCATTTTTTAAATTTTTTTTTATTTTTTTTTATTTTTATGTAGCCTTATTTAAAACGCTGTTTAGAATCAGAAAACACTAGTATAAAAGATTTTGGGAGACGTGTTGTGTTTTAAGTACAAACTGTAGATTTTCGAATAAAAGAGACACACGAAAAGTGAGAAATGACTGTAAGAACAAGGTTAAAACAAATATTGTGCAATAGTTTGATGAGTGCTGGGTGACCTCCTGGGAAGTCCTCATGTTGCACCCTTTTTTAAATCTTCATATTTTAAATTTTTATTTTATTTTTTTTATTTTTATGTAGCCTTATTTAAAACGCTGTTTAGAATCAGAAAACACTAGTATAAAAGATTTCGAGAGTTGTGGTGTGTTTTAAGTAGAAACCGTTTATTTTCGAATAAAAGAGACACACGAAAAGTGAAGAAATGACTGTAAGAACAGGGTTAAAACAAATATTGTGCAACAGTTTGATGGGTGCGATCATACCAGCACTAATGCACCGGTTCCCATCAGAACTCCGCAGTTAAGCGTGCTTGGGCGAGAGTAGTACTAGAATGGGTGACCTCCTGGGAAGTCCTCGTGTTGCACCCTTTTTTAAATCTTCATTTTTTTAAATTTTTTTTATTTTTTTTATTTTTATGTAGCCTTATTTAAAACGCTGTTTAGAATCAGAAAACACTATTATAAAAGTTTTCGAGAGACGTGTTGGGTTTTACGTACAAACCGTTGATTTTCGAATAAAAGAGACACACGAAAAGTGAGAAATGGGTGTAAGAACAAGGTTAAAACAAATATTGTGCAATAGATTAATGGGTGCGATCATACCAGCACTAATGCACCGGATCCCATCAGAACTCCGCAGTGAAGCGTGCTTGGGCGAGACTAGTACTAGGATGGGTGACCTCCTGGGAAGTCCTCGTGTTGCACCCCTTTTTAAATCTTCATTTTTTTAAATTTATTTTTTATTTTTTTTATTTTTATGTAGCCTTATTTAAAAAGCTATTTAGAATCAGGAAACACTAGTATAAAAGATTTCGGGAGACGTGTTGTGTTTTAAGTACAAACCGTTGATTTTCGAATATAAGAGACACACGAAAAGTGAGAAATGACTGTAAGAACAAGGTTAAAACAAAGATTGTGCAATAGTTTGATGGGTGCGATCATACCAGCAGTAATGCACCGGATCCCATCAGAACTCCGCAGTTAAGCGTGCTTGGGCAAGAGTAGTACTAAGATGGGTGACCACCTGGGAAGTCCTCGTGTTGCACCCTTTTTTTAAATCTTCATTTTTTTAAACGTTTTTTTATTTTTTTATTTTTATGTAGCCTTATTTAAAACGCTGTTTAGAATCAAAAAACACAAGTATAAAAGTTTTCGGGAGACGTGTTGGGTTTTACGTACAAACCGTTGACTTTCGAATAAAAGAGACACACGAAAAGTGAGAAATGGCTGTAAGAACAAGGTTAAAACAAATATTGTGCAATAGATTGATGGGTGCGATCATACCAGCAGTAATGCACCGGATCCCATCAGAACTCCGCAGTTAAGCGTGCTTGGGCAAGAGTAGTACTAAGATGGGTGACCACCTGGGAAGTCCTCGTGTTGCACCCTTTTTTTAAATCTTTATTTTTTTAAACGTTTTTTTTATTTTTTTTTATTTTTATGTAGCCTTATTTAAAACGCTGTTTAGAATTAGAAAACACAAGTATAAAAGTTTGCGGGAGGCGTGTTGGGTTTTACGTACAAACCGTTGACTTTCGAAAAAAAGAGACACACGAAAAGTGAAAAATGGCTGTAAAAACAAGGTTAAAACAAATATTGTGCAATAGATTAATGGGTGCGATCATACCAGCACTAATGCACCGGATCCCATCAGAACTCCGCAGTTAAGCGTGTTTGGGCAAGACTAGTACTAGGATGGGTGACCTCCTGGGAAGTCCTCGTGTTGCACCCCTTTTTAAATCTTCATTTTGAAAATTTATTTATTTATTTATTTATTTTTATGTAGCCTTATTTAAAACGTTGTTTAGAATCAGAAAACAATAGTATAAAAGATTTTGGGAAACGTGTTGGGTTTTACGTACAAACCGTTGATTTTCGAATAAAAGAGACACACGAAAAGTGAGAAATGGCTGTAAGAACAAGGTTAAATAAAAAAATAGTGCAATAGATTGATGGGTGCGATCATACCAACACTAATGCACCGGATCCAATCAGAACTCCACAGTTAAGTGTGCTTGGGCGAGAGTAGTACTAGGATGGGTGACCTCGTGGGAAGTCCTCATGTTGCACCCCTTTTTAAATCTTCATTTTTAAATTTTTTTTTTTTATTTTTTTTATTTTTATGTAGCCTTATTTAAAACGCTGTTTAGAATTAGAAAACACTAGTATAAAAGATTTCGGGAGACGTGTTGTGTTTTAAGTACAAACTGTAGATTTTCGAATAAAAGAGACACACGAAAAGTGAGAAATGACTGTAAGAACAAGGTTAAAACAAATATTGTGCAATAGTTTGATGAGTGCTGGGTGACCTCCTGGGAAGTCCTCATGTTACACCCTTTTTTAAATCTTCATATTTTAAATTTTTATTTTATTTTTTTTATTTTTATGTAGCCTTATTTAAAACGCTGTTTAGAATCAGAAAACACTAGTATAAAAGATTTCGAGAGACGTGTTGGGTTTTACGTACAAACCGTTGATTTTCGAATAAAAGAGACACACGAAAAGTGAGAAATGACTGTAAGAACAAGGTTAAAACAAATATTGTGCAATAGTTTGATGGGTGCGATCATACCAGCACTAATGCACCGGATCCCATCCGAACTCCGCAGTGAAGCGTGCTTGGGCGAGAGTAGTACTTGGATGGGTGACCTCCTGGGAAGTCGTCGTGTTGCACCCTTTTTTAAATCTTCATTTTTTTAATTTTAATTTTTTATTTTTTTGTAGCCTTATTTAAAACGTTGTTTAGAATCAGAACACACTAGTATAAAAGATTTCGGGAGACATGTTGTGTTTTAAGTAGAAACCGTTGATTTTCGAACAAAAGAGACACACAAAAAGTGAGAAATGGCTGTAAGAACAAGGTTAAAACAAATATTGTGCAATAGATTGATGGGAGCGATCATACCAGCACTAATGCACCGGATCCCATCAGAACTCCGCAGCTAAGTGTGCTTGGGCGAGACTAGTACTAGGATGGGTGACCTCCTGGGAAGTCCTCGTGTTGCACCCTTTTCTAAATCTTCATTTTTTAAAACTTTTTTTTTATTTTTTTTATTTTTATGTAGGCTTATTTAAAACGTTTTTTAGAATCAGAAAACACTAGTATAAAAGATTTCGGGAGACGTGTTGTGTTTTATGTACAAACCGTTGATTTTCGAATAAAAGAGACACACGAAAAGTGAGAAATAGCTGTAAGAAAAAGGTTAAAACAAATATTGTGTAAAAGATTGATGGGTGCGATCATACCAGCACTAATGCACCGGATCCCATCAGAACTCCGCAGTTAAGCGTGCTTGGGCGAGAGTAGTACTAGGATGAGTGACCTCCTGGGAAGTCCTCGTGTTGCACCCCTTTTTAAATCTTCATTTTTTTAAATTTATTTTTATTTTTTTTATTTTTATGTAGCCTTATTTAAAACGTTGTTTAGAATCAGAAAACAATAGTATAAAAGATTTTGGGAGACATGTTGGGTTTTACGTACAAACCGTTGATTTTCGAATAAAAGAGACACACGAAAAGTGAGAAATGGCTGTAAGAACAAGGTTAAAAAAAAAAAAATAGTGCAATAGATTGATGGGTGCTATCATACCAGCACTAATGCACCGGATCCAATCAGAACTCCGCAGTAAAGCGTGCTTGGGCGATAGTAGTACTAGGATGGTTGACCTCCTGGGAAGTCCTCATGTTGCACCCCTTTTTAAATCTTCATTTTTTAAATTTTTTTTTTATTTTTTTTTAATTTTTATGTAGCCTTACTTAAAACGCTTTTTAGAATCAGAAAACACTAGTATAAAAGTTTTCTGGAGACGTGTTGGGTTTTACGTACAAACCGTTGATTTTCGAATAAAAGAGACACACAAAAAGTGAGAAATGACTGTAAGAACAAGGTTAAAACAAACATTGTGCAATAGTTTGTTAGGTGTGATCATACCAGCAGTAATGCACCGGATCCCATCAGAACTCCGCAGTTAAGCGTGCTTGGGCAAGAGTAGTACTAAGATGGGTGACCACCTGGGAAGTCCTCGTGTTTCACCCTTTTTTTAAATCTTCATTTTTTTAAACGTTTTTTTATTTTTTTTTATTTTTATGTAGCTTTGTTTAAAACGCTGTTTAGAATCAGAAAACACAAGTATAAAAGTTTTCGGGAGACGTGTTGGGTTTTACGTACAAACCGTTGACTTTCGAATAAAAGAGAGACATGAAAAGTGAGAAATGGCTGTAAGAACAAGGTTAAAACAAATATTGTGCAATAGATTAATGGGTGCGATCATACCAGCACTAATGCACCGGATCCCATCAGAACTCCGCAGTTAAGCGTGCTTGGGCGAGACTAGTACTAGGATGGGTGACCTCCTGGGAAGTCCTCGTGTTGCACCCCTTTTTAAATCTTCATTTTGAAAATTTATTTTTTTATTTTTTTATTTTTATGTAGCCTTATTTAAAACGCTGTTTAGAATCAGAAAATACTAGTATAAAAGATTTCGGGAGACGTGTTGTGTTTTAAGTACAAACCGTTGATTTTCGAATAAAAGAGACACACGAAAAGTGAGAAATGGCTGTAAGAACAAGGTTAAAACAATTATTGTGCAATAGATTGATGGGTGCGATCATACCAGCAGTAATGCACCGGATCCCCTCAGAACTCCGCAGTTAACCGTGCTTGGGCGAGAGTAGTACTAGGATGGGTGACCTCCTGGGAAGTCCTCGTGTTGCACCCCTTTTTAAATCTTCATTTTTTAAAATTATTTTTATTTTTTTTTATTTTTATGTAGCCTTATTTAAAACGCTGTTTAGAATCAGAAAACACTAGTATAAAAAATTTCGGGAGACGTGTTGTGTTTTAAGTACAAACCGTAGATTTTCGAATAAAAGAGACACACGAAAAGTGAGAAATGACTGTAAGAACAAGGTTAAAACAAATATTGTGCAATAGTTTGATGAGTGCGATGTAACCAGCACTAATGCACCGTATCCAATCAGAACTCCGCAGTTAAGCGTGCTTGAGCGAGAGTAGTACTAGGATGGGTGACCTCCTGGGAAGTCCTCTTGTTGCACCCCTTTTTAAATCTTCATTTTTTAAATTTTTTTTTATTTTTTTTATTTTTAGGTAGCCTTATTTAAAACGTTGTTTAGAATCAGAAAACACTACTATAAAAGATTTCGAGAGACGTGTTGTTTTTAAGTAGAAACCGTTTATTTTCGAATAAAAGAGACACACGAAAAGTGAGAAATGACTGTAAGAACAGGGTTAAAACAAATATTATGCAACCGTTTGATGGGTGCGATCATACCAACACTAATGCACCGGATCCCATCAGAACTCCGTAGTTAAGCGTGCTTGGGCGAGAGTAGTACTAACATGGTTGACCACCTGGGAAGTCCTCGTGTTGCACCCTTTTTTCAAATGTTCATTTTTTTAAACGTTTTTTTTATTTTTTTATTTTTATGTAGCCTTATTTAAAACGCTGTTTAGAATCAGAAAACACAAGTATAAAAGTTTGCGGGATACGTGTTGGGTTTTACGTACAAACCGTTGATTTTCGAATAAATGAGACACATGAAAAGTGAGAAATGGCTGCAAGAACAAGGTTAAAACAATTATTGTGCAATAGATTGATGGGTGCGATCATACCAGCAGTAATGCACCGGATCCCATCAGAACTCCGCAGTTAAGCGTGCTTGGGCGAGAGTAGTACCAGGATGGGTGACTGCCTGGGAAGTCCTCGTGTTGCACCCCTTTTTAAATCATCATTTTTTTAAATTTTTTTTTATTTTTTTTATTTTTATGTAGCCTTATTTAAAACGTTGTTTAGAATCAAAAAACAATAGTATAAAAGATTTTGGGGGACGTGTTGGGTTTTACGTACAAACCGTTGATTTTCGAATAAAATAGATACACGAAAAGTGAGAAATGGCTGTAAGAGCAAGGTTAAATAAAAAAATAGTGCAATAGATTGATGGGTGCGATCATACCAACACTAATGCACCGGATCCAATCAGAACTCCACAGTTAAGTGTGCTTGGGCGAGAGTAGTACTAGGATGGGTGACCTCGTGGGAAGTCCTCATGTTGCACCCCTTTTTAAATCTTCATTTTTAAAATTTATTTTTTATTTTTTTTATTTTTATGTAGCCTTATTTAAAACGCTGTTTAGAATCAGAAAACACTAGTATAAAAGATTTCGGGAAACGTGTTGTGTTTTAAGTACAAACTGTAGATTTTCGAATAAAAGAGATACACGAAAAGTGAGAAATGACTGTAAGAACAAGGTTAAAACAAATATTGTGCAATAGTTTGATGAGTGCTGGGTGACCTCCTGGGAAGTCCTCTTGTTGCACCCTTTTTTAAATCATCATTTTTTAAATTTTTATTTTATTTTTTTTATTTTTATGTAGCCTTATTTAAAACGCTGTTTAGAATCAGAAAACACTAGTATAAAAGATTTCGAGAGACGTGTTGTGTTTTAAGTAGAAACCGTTTATTTTCGAATAAAAGAGACACACGAAAAGTGAGAAATGACTGTAAGAACAGGGTTAAAACAAATATTGTGCAACAGTTTGATGGGTGCGATCATACCAGCACTAATGCATCGGTTCCCATCAGAACTCCACAGTTAAGCGTGCTTGGGCGAGAGTAGTACTAGAATGGGTGACCTCCTGGGAAGTCCTCGTGTTGCACCCTTTTTTAAATCTCCATTTTTTTAATTTTTTTTTTATTTTTTTTTATTTTTATGTAGCCTTATTTAAAACGCTGTGTAGAATCAGAAAACACTATTATAAAAGTTTTCGGGAGACGTGTTGGGTTTTACGTACAAACCGTTGATTTTCGAAAAAAAGAGACACACGAAAAGTGAGAAATGGCTGTAAGAACAAGGTTAAAACAAATATTGTGCAATAGTTTGATGGGTGCGATCATACCAGCACTAATGCACCGGATCCCATCAGAACTCCGCAGTGAAGCGTGCTTGGGCGAGAGTAGTACTAGGATGGGTGACCTCCTGGGAAGTCGTCGTGTTGCACCCTTTTTTAAATCTTCATTTTTTTAATTTTTTTTTTATTTTTATGTAGCCTTATTTAAAACGTTGTTTAGAATCAGAAAACACTAGTATAAAAGATTTCGGGAGACGTGTTGTGTTTTAAGTAGAAACCGTTGATTTTCGAATAAAAGAGACAAACAAAAAGTGAGAAATGGCTGCAAGAACAAGGTTAAAACAATTATTGTGCAATAGATTGATGGGTGCGATCATACCAGCACTAATGCACCGGATCCCATCAGAACTCCGCAGTTAAGCGTGCTTGGGCGAGAGTAGTACCAGGATGGGTGACTTCCTGGGAAGTCCTCGTGTTGCACCCCTTTTTAAATCATCATTTTTTTAAATTTATTTTTATTTTTTTTATTTTTATGTTGCCTTATTTAAAACGTTGTTTAGAATCAGAAAACACTAATATAAAAGATTTCGGGAGACGTGTTGTGTTTTAAGTAAAAACCGTTGATTTTCGAATAAAAGAGACACACGAAAAGTGAGAAATGGCTGTAAGAACAAGGTTAAAACAAATATTGTGGAAAAGATTGATGGGTACGATCATACCAGCACTAATGCACCGGATCCCATCAGAACTCCGCAATTAAGCGTGCTTGGGCGAGAGGTGTACTTGGATGGGTGACCTCTTGGGAAGTCCTTGTGTTGCACCCTTTTTTAAATCTTCATTTTTTTAAATTTATTTTTATTTTTTTTATTTTTATGTTGCCTTATTTAAAACGTTGTTTAGAATCAGAAAACACTAATATAAAAGATTTCGGGAGACGTGTTGTGTTTTAAGTACAAACCGTTGATTTTCGAATAAAAGAGACACACGCAAAGTGAGAAATGGCTGTAAGAACAAGATTAAAACAAATATTGTGGAAAAGATTGATGGGTGCGATCATACCAGCACTAATGCACCGGACCCCATCAGAACTCCGCAGTTAAGCGTGCTTGGGCGAGAGTAGGACTAGGATGGGTGATCTCCTGGGAAGTCCTCGTGTTGCACCCCTTTTTAAATCTTTATTTTTTAAAATTTTTTTTTATTTTTTTTCTTTTTATGTAGCCTTATTTAAAACGTTGTTTAGAATCAGAAAACACTAGTATAAAAGATTTTGGGAGACGTGTTGGGTTTTACGTACAAACCGTTGATTTTCGAATAAAAGAGACACACGAAAAGTGAGAAATGGTTGTAAGAACAAGGTTAAAAAAAAAAATAGTGCAATAGATTGATGGGTGCGATCATGCAAGCACTAATGTACCGGATCCAATTAGAACTCCGCAGTTAAGCGTGCTTGGGCGAGAGTAGCACTAGGATGGGTGACCTCCTGCAAAGTCCTCGTGTTGCACCCTTTTTTAAATCTTCATTTTTAAATTTTTTTTTTTTTTTTCATTTTTATGTAGCCTTATCTAAAACGCTGTTTAGAATCAGAAAACACTAGTATAAAAGATTTCGGGAGACGTATTGTGTTTTAAGTACAAACCGTTGATTTTCGAATAAAAGAGACACACGAAAAGTGAGAAATGGCTGTAAGAACAAGGTTAAAACAAATATTGTGGAAGAGATTAATGGGTGCGATCATACCAGCACTAATGCACCGGATCCCATAAGAACTTCGCAGTTAAGCGTGCTTGGGCGAGACTAGTACTAGGATGGGTGACCTCTTGGGAAGTCCTCGTCTTGCATCCCTTTTTTAAATCTTCTTTTTTCAAATTTTTTTTTATTTTTTTAATTTTTATGTAGCCTTATTTAAAACGCTGTTTAGAATGAGAAAACACTAGTATAAAAGATTTTGGGAGACGTGTTGGGTTTTACGTACAAACCGTTGATTTTCGAATAAAAGAGACACACGAAAAGTGAGAAATGGCTGTAAGAACAAAATTAAAACAAACATTGTGCAATAGTTTGATGGGTGCGATCATACCAGCACTAATACACCGGATCCTATCAGAACTCCGCAGTTAAGCGTGCTTGGGCGAGAGTTGTACTACGATGGGTGACCTCCTGGGAAGTCTTCGTGTTGCACCCCTTTTTAAATATTCATTTTTTTAATTTTTTTTAATTTTTTTTAATTTTTATGTAGCCTTATTTAAAACGTTGTTTAGAACTAGAAAACACTAGCATAAACGTTTTCGGGAGACGTGTTGGGTTTTACGTACAAACCGTTGATTTTCGAATAAAAGAGACACACGAAAAGTGAGAAATGGCTGTAAGAACAAGGTTAAAACAAACATTGTGCAATAGTTTGATGGGTGCGATCATACCAGCACTAATGCACCGAACCCCATCAGAACTCCGTAGTGAAGCGTGCTTGGGCGAGAGTAGTACTAGGATGGGTGACCTCCTGGGAAGTCCTCGTGTTGCACCCCTTTTAAATATTCATTTTTTAAAATTTTTTATTATTTTTTTTATTTTTATGTAGCCTTATTTAAAACGTTGTTTAGAATCAGAAAACACTAGTATAAAAGATTTTGGGAGACGTGTTGGGTTTTACGTACAAACCGTTGATTTTCGAATAAAAGAGACACACGAAAAGTGAGAAATGGCTGTAAGAACAAGGTTAAAACAAATATTGTGCAATAGTTTGATGGGTGCGATCATACCAGCACTAATGCACCGGATCCCATCAGAACTCCGCAGCTAAGCATACTTGGGCGAGAGTAGTAGTAGGATGGGTGACCTCCTGGGAAGTCCTCGTGTTGCACCCCGTTTTAAATCTTCATTTTTTTATTTTTTTTTCATTTTTTTTTTATTTTTATGTAACCTTATTTAAAACGTTGTTTAGAATCAGAAAAAACTAGTATAAAAGATTTTGGGAGACGTGTTGGGTTTTACGTACAAACCGTTGATTTTCGAATAAAAGAGACACACGAAATGTGAGAAATGGCTGTAAGAACAAGGTTAAAACAAACATTGTGCAATAGTTTGATGGGTGCGATCATACCAGCACTAATGCACCGGACCCCATCAGAACTCTGCAGTTAAGCGTGCTTGGGCGAGAGTAGTACTAGGATGGGTGACCTCTTGGGAAGTCCTCGTGTTGCTCCCTTTTTTAAATCTTTATTTTTTTTAATTTTTTTAATTTTTTTTATTTTTATGTAGCCTTATTTAAAACGCTGTTTAGAATCAGAAAACACTAGTATAAAAGATTTCGGGTGACGTGTTGTGTTTTAAGTAAAAACCGTTGATTTTCGAATAAAAGAGATACACGAAAAGTGAGAAATGGCTGTAAGAACAAGGTTAAAACAAATATTGTGGAAAAGATTGATGGGTGCGATCATACCAGCACTAATGCACCGGATCCCATCAGAACTCCGCAGTTAGGCGTGCTTGGGCGAGAGTAGTACTATGATAGGTGACCTCCTGGGAAGTCCTCGTCTTGCACCCCTTTTTAAATCTTCATTTTTTTAATTAAATTTTTTTTTTTTTATGTAGCCTTATTTAAAACGTTGTTTAGAATCAGAAAACACTAGTATACAATATTTTTGGAGACGTGTTGGATTTTATGTATAAACCGTTGATTTTCGAATAAAAGAGACACACGAAAAGTGAGAAATGGCTGTAAGAACAAGGTTAAAACAAATATTGTGCAATAGATTGATGGGTGCTATCATACCAGCACTAATGCACCGGATCCCATCAGAACTCCGCAGTTAAGCGTGCTTGGGCGAGAGTAGTACTAGGATGAGTGACCTCTTGGGAAGTCCTCGTGTTGCACCCCTTTTTAAATCTTCATTTTTTAAATTTTTTTTCTTATTTTTTTTATTTTTATGTAACCTTATTTAAAACGCTGTTTAGAATCAGAAAACACTAGTATAAAAGATTTTGGGAGACGTGTTGTGTTTTAAGTACAAACCGTTGATTTTCGAATAAAAGAGACATACGAAAAGTGAGAAATGCTTTTATGAACAAGGTTAAAACAAATATTGTGCAGTAGTTTGATGGGTGCGATCATACACGCACTAATACACCGGATCCCATCAGAACTCCGCAGTTAAGCATGCTTGGGCGAGAGTAGTACTATGTTGGGTGACCTCCCGGGAAGTGCTCGTGTTGCACCCTTTTTTAAATCTTCTTTTTTTTAAATTGTTTTTTATTTTTTTAATTTTTATGTAGCCTTATTTAAAACGTTGTTTAGAATCAGAAAACACTAGTATAAAAGATTTCGGGAGACGTGTTGTGTTTTAAGTAAAAACGTTGATTTTCGAATAAAAGAGACACACGAAAAGTGAGAAATAGCTGTAAGAACAAGGTTAAAACAAATATTGTGGAAAAGATTGATGGGTGCGATCATACCAGCACTAATGCACCGGATCCCATCAAAACTCCGCAGCTAAGCGTGCTTGGGCGAGAGTAGTACTAGGATGGGTGACCACCTGGGAAGTGCTCGTATTGCACCCTTTTTTAAATCTTCATTTTTTTCAATTTTTTTCAATTTTTTAATTTTTATGTAGCGTTATTTAAAACGCTGTTTAGAATCAGAAAGCACTAGTATAAAAGATTTCGGGAGACGTGTTGTGTTTTAAATAAGTACCGTTGATTTTCGAATAAAAGAGACACACGAAAAGTTAGAAATAGCTGTTGTAAGAACAAGGTTAAAACAAATATTGTGGAAAAGATTGATGGGTGCGATCATACCAGCACTAATACACCGGATCCCATCAGAACTCCGCAGTTAAGCGTTCTCGGACGAGAGTAGTACTAGGATGGGTGACCTCCTGGGAAGTCCTCGTGTTGGACCCCTTTTAAATCCTCATTTTTTTAAATTTTTTATTATTTTTTTTATTTTTATGTAGCCTTATTTAAAACGTTGTTTAGAATCAGAAAACACTAGTATAAAAGATTTTGGGAGACGTGTTGGGTTTTACGTACAAACCGTTGATTTTCGAATAAAAGAGACACGGGAAAAGTGAGAAATGGCTGTAAGAACAAGGTTAAAACAAATATTGTGCAATAGATTGATGGGTGCGAGCATACCAGCACTAATGCACCGGATCCCAACAGAACTCTGTAGTTAAGCATGCTTGGGCGAGAGTAGTACTAGGATGGGTAACCTCCTGGGAAGTCCTTGTGTTGCACCCCTTTTTAAATCATCATTTTTTTAAATTTATGTTTTATTTTTTTTATTTTTATGTAGCCTTATTTAAAACGCTATTTAGAATCAGAAAAAACTAGCATAAAAGATTTTGGGAGACGTGTTGGGTTTTACGTACAAACCGTTGATTTTCGAATAAAATAGACACACGAAAAGTGAGAAATGGCTGTAAGAACAAGGTTAAATAAAAAAATAGTGCAATAGATTGATGGGTGCGATCATACCAACACTAATGCACCGGATCCAATCAGAACTCCACAGTTAAGTGTGCTTGGGCGAGAGTAGTACTAGGATGGGTGACCTCGTGGGAAGTCCTCATGTTGCACCCCTTTTTAAATCTTCATTTTAAAATTTTTTTTTTATTTTTTTTATTTTTATGTAGCCTTATTTAAAACGCTGTTTAGAATCAGAAAACACTAGTATAAAAGATTTCGGGAGACGTGTTGTGTTTTAAGTACAAACTGTAGATTTTCGAATAAAAGAGACACACGAAAAGTGAGAAATGACTGTAAGAACAAGGTTAAAACAAATATTGTGCAATAGTTTGATGAGTGCTGGGTGACCTCCTGGGAAGTCCTCACGTTGCACCCTTTTTTAAACCTTCATATTTTAAATTTTTATTTTATTTTTTTTATTTTTATGTAGCCTTATTTAAAACGCTGTTTAGAATCAGAAAACACTAGTATAAAAGATTTCGAGAGTTGTGTTGTGTTTAAAGTAGAAACCGTTTATTTTCGAATAAAAGAGACACACGAAAAGTGAAGAAATGACTGTAAGAACAGGGTTAAAACAAATATTGTGCAACAGTTTGATGGGTGCGATCATACCAGCACTAATGCACCGGTTCCCATCAGAACTCCGCAGTTAAGCGTGCTTGGGCGAGAGTAGTCTTAGAATGGGTGACCTCCTGGGAAGTCCTCGTGTTGCACCCTTTTTTAAATCTTCATTTTTTTAAATTTTTTTTTATTTTTTTTATTTTTATGTAGCCTTATTTAAAACGCTGTTTAGAATCAGAAAACACTATTATAAAAGTTTTCGGGAGACGTGTTGGGTTTTACGTACAAACCGTTGATTTTCGAATAAAAGAGACACACGAAAAGTGAGAAACGGGTGTAAGAACAAGGTTAAAACAAATATTGTGCAATAGTTTGATGGGTGCGATCATACCAGCACTAATGCACCGGATCCCATCAGAATTCCGCAGTTAAGCATGCTTGGGCGAGAGTAGTACTAGGATGGGTGACCTCCTCGGAAGTCCTCGTGTTGCACCCTTTTTTTAAATCTTCATTTTTTTAAACGTTTTTTTATTTTTTTTTATTTTTATGTAGCCTTGTTTAAAACGCTGTTTAGAATCAGAAAACACAAGTATAAAAGTTTTCGGGAGACGTGTTGGGTTTTACGTAAAAACCGTTGACTTTCGAATAAAAGAGACACACGAAAAGTGAGAAATGGCTGTAAGAACAAGGTTAAAACAAATATTGTGCAATAGATTAATGGGTGCGATCATACCAGCACTAATGCACCGGATCCCATCAGAACTCCGCAGTGAAGCGTGCTTGGGCGAGACTAGTACTAGGATGGGTGACCTCCTGGGAAGTCCTCGTGTTGCACCCCTTTTTAAATCTTCATTTTTTTAAATTTATTTTTTATTTTTTTTATTTTTATGTAGCCTTATTTAAAAAGCTATTTAGAATCAGGAAACACTAGAATAAAAGATTTCGGGAGACGTGTTGTGTTTTAAGTACAAACCGTTGATTTTCGAATATAAGAGACACACAAAAAGTGAGAAATGACTGTAAGAACAAGGTTAAAACATTGATTGTGCAATAGTTTGATGGGTGCGATCATACCAGCAGTAATGCACCGGATCCCATCAGAACTCCGCAGTTAAGCGTGCTTGGGCAAGAGTAGTACTAAGATGGGTGACCACCTGGGAAGTCCTCGTGTTGCACCCTTTTTTTAAATCTTCATTTTTTTAAACGTTTTTTTATTTTTTTTATTTTTATGTAGCCTTATTTAAAACGTTGTTTAGAATCAGAAAACACTAGTATAAAAGATTTTGGGAGACGTGTTGGGTTTTACGTACAAACCGTTGATTTTCGAATAAAAGAGACACACGAAAAGTGAGAAATGGCTGTAAGAACAAGGTTAAAACAAATATTGTGCAATAGATTGATGGGTGCGATCATACCAGCACTAATGCACCGGATCCCATCAGAACTCCGCAGTGAAGCGTGCTTGGGCGAGACTAGTACTAGGATGGGTGACCTCCTGGGAAGTCCTCGTGTTGCACCCCTTTTTAAATCTTCATTTTGAAAATTTATTTATTTATTTTTTTATTTTTATGTAGCCTTATTTAAAACGTTGTTTAGAATTAGAAAACAATAGTATAAAAGATTTTGGGAGACGTGTTGGGTTTTACGTACAAACCGTTGATTTTCGAATAAAATAGACACACGAAAAGTGAGAAATGGCTGTAAGAACAAGGTTAAATAAAAAAATAGTGCAATAGATTGATGGGTGCGATCATACCAACACTGATGCACCGGATCCAATCAGAACTCCACAGTTAAGTGTGCTTGGGCGAGAGTAGTACTAGGATGGGTGACCTCGTGGGAAGTCCTCATGTTGCACCCCTTTTTAAATCTTCATTTTTAAAATTTTTTTTTATTTTTTTTATTTTTATGTAGCCTTATTTAAAACGCTGTTGAGAATCAGAAAACACTAGTATAAAAGATTTCGGGAGACGTGTTGTGTTTTAAGTACAAACTGTAGATTTTCGAATAAAAGAGACACACGAAAAGTGAGAAATGACTGTAAGAACAAGGTTAAAACAAATATTGTGCAATAGTTTGATGAGTGCTGGGTGACCTCCTGGGAAGTCCTCATGTTGCACCCTTTTTTAAATCTTCATATTTTAAATTTTTATTTTATTTTTTTTATTTTTATGTAGCTTTATTTAAAACGCTGTTTAGAATCAGAAAACACTAGTATAAAAGATTTCGAGAGTTGTGGTGTGTTTTAAGTAGAAACCGTTTATTTTCGAATAAAAGAGACACACGAAAAGTGAAGAAATGACTGTAAGAACAGGGTTAAAACAAATATTGTGCAACAGTTTGATGGGTGCGATCATACCAGCACTAATGCACCGGTTCCCATCAGAACTCCGCAGTTAAGCGTGCTTGGGCGAGAGTAGTACTAGAATGGGTGACCTCCTGGGAAGTCCTCGTGTTGCACCCTTTTTTAAATCTTCATTTTTTTAAATTTTTTTTATTTTTTTTATTTTTATGTAGCCTTATTTAAAACGCTGTTTAGAATCAGAAAACACTATTATAAAAGTTTTCGGGAGACGTGTTGGGTTTTACGTACAAACTGTTGATTTTCGAATAAAAGAGACACACGAAAAGTGAGAAATGGCTGTAAGAACAAGGTTAAAACAAATATTGTGCAATAGATTGATGGGTGCGATGATACCAGCAGTAATGCACCGGATCCCATCAGAACTCCGCAGTTAAGCGTGCTTGGGCAAGAGTAGTACTAAGATGGGTGACCACCTGGGAAGTCCTCGTGTTGCACCCTTTTTTTAAATCTTTATTTTTTTAAACGTTTTTTTTATTTTTTTTATTTTTATGTAGCCTTATTTAAACCGCTGTTTAGAATTAGAAAACACAAGTATAAAAGTTTGCGGGAGACGTGTTGGGTTTTACGTACAAACCGTTGACTTTCGAAAAAAAGAGACACACGAAAAGTGAGAAATGGCTGTAAGAACAAGGTTAAAACAAATATTGTGCAATAGATTAATGGGTGCGATCATACCAGCACTAATGCACCGGATCCCATCAGAACTCCGCAGTTAAGCGTGCTTGGGCGAGAGTAGTACTAGAATGGGTGACCTCCTGGGAAGTCCTCGTGTTGCACCCTTTTTTAAATCTTCATTTTTTTAAATTTTTTTTATTTTTTTTATTTTTATGTAGCCTTATTTAAAACGCTGTTTAGAATCAGAAAACACTATTATAAAAGTTTTCGAGAGACGTGTTGGGTTTTACGTACAAACCGTTGATTTTCGAATAAAAGAGACACACGAAAAGTGAGAAATGGGTGTAAGAACAAGGTTAAAACAAATATTGTGCAATAGATTAATGGGTGCGATCATACCAGCACTAATGCACCGGATCCCATCAGAACTCCGCAGTGAAGCGTGCTTGGGCGAGACTAGTACTAGGATGGGTGACCTCCTGGGAAGTCCTCGTGTTGCACCCCTTTTTAAATCTTCATTTTTTTAAATTTATTTTTTATTTTTTTTATTTTTATGTAGCCTTATTTAAAAAGCTATTTAGAATCAGGAAACACTAGTATAAAAGATTTCGGGAGACGTGTTGTGTTTTAAGTACAAACCGTTGATTTTCGAATATAAGAGACACACGAAAAGTGAGAAATGACTGTAAGAACAAGGTTAAAACAAAGATTGTGCAATAGTTTGATGGGTGCGATCATACCAGCAGTAATGCACCGGATCCCATCAGAACTCCGCAGTTAAGCGTGCTTGGGCAAGAGTAGTACTAAGATGGGTGACCACCTGGGAAGTCCTCGTGTTGCACCCTTTTTTTAAATCTTCATTTTTTTAAACGTTTTTTTATTTTTTTATTTTTATGTAGCCTTATTTAAAACGCTGTTTAGAATCAAAAAACACAAGTATAAAAGTTTTCGGGAGACGTGTTGGGTTTTACGTACAAACCGTTGACTTTCGAATAAAAGAGACACACGAAAAGTGAGAAATAGCTGTAAGAACAAGGTTAAAACAAATATTGTGCAATAGATTGATGGGTGCGATCATACCAGCAGTAATGCACCGGATCCCATCAGAACTCCGCAGTTAAGCGTGCTTGGGCAAGAGTAGTACTAAGATGGGTGACCACCTGGGAAGTCCTCGTGTTGCACCCTTTTTTTAAATCTTTATTTTTTTAAACGTTTTTTTTATTTTTTTTATTTTTATGTAGCCTTATTTAAACCGCTGTTTAGAATTAGAAAACACAAGTATAAAAGTTTGCGGGAGACGTGTTGGGTTTTACGTACAAACCGTTGACTTTCGAAAAAAAGAGACACACGAAAAGTGAGAAATGGCTGTAAGAACAAGGTTAAAACAAATATTGTGCAATAGATTAATGGGTGCGATCATACCAGCACTAATGCACCGGATCCCATCAGAACTCCGCAGTTAAGCGTGTTTGGGCAAGACTAGTACTAGGATGGGTGACCTCCTGGGAAGTCCTCGTGTTGCACCCCTTTTTAAATCTTCATTTTGAAAATTTATTTATTTATTTTTTTATTTTTATGTAGCCTTATTTAAAACGTTGTTTAGAATCAGAAAACAATAGTATAAAAGATTTTGGGAGACGTGTTGGGTTTTACGTACAAACCGTTGATTTTCGAATAAAAGAGACACACGAAAAGTGAGAAATGGCTGTAAGAACAAGGTTAAATAAAAAAATAGTGCAATAGATTGATGGGTGCGATCATACCAACACTAATGCACCGGATCCAATCAGAACTCCACAGTTAAGTGTGCTTGGGCGAGAGTAGTACTAGGATGGGTGACCTCGTGGGAAGTCCTCATGTTGCACCCCTTTTTAAATCTTCATTTTTAAATTTTTTTTTTTATTTTTTTTATTTTTATGTAGCCTTATTTAAAACGCTGTTTAGAATTAGAAAACACTAGTATAAAAGATTTCGGGAGACGTGTTGTGTTTTAAGTACAAACTGTAGATTTTCGAATAAAAGAGACACACGAAAAGTGAGAAATGACTGTAAGAACAAGGTTAAAACAAATATTGTGCAATAGTTTGATGAGTGCTGGGTGACCTCCTGGGAAGTCCACATGTTGCACCCTTTTTTAAATCTTCATATTTTAAATTTTTATTTTATTTTTTTTATTTTTATGTAGCCTTATTTAAAACGCTGTTTAGAATCAGAAAACACTAGTATAAAAGATTTCGAGAGACGTGTTGGGTTTTACGTACAAACCGTTGATTTTCGAATAAAAGAGACACACGAAAAGTGAGAAATGACTGTAAGAACAAGGTTAAAACAAATATTGTGCAATAGTTTGATGGGTGCGATCATACCAGCACTAATGCACCGGATCCCATCCGAACTCCGCAGTGAAGCGTGCTTGGGCGAGAGTAGTACTTGGATGGGTGACCTCCTGGGAAGTCGTCGTGTTGCACCCTTTTTTAAATCTTCATTTTTTTAATTTTAATTTTTTATTTTTATGTAGCCTTATTTAAAACGTTGTTTAGAATCAGAAAACACTAGTATAAAAGATTTCGGGAGACATGTTGTGTTTTAAGGAGAAACCGTTGATTTTCGAACAAAAGAGACACACAAAAAGTGAGAAATGGCTGTAAGAACAAGGTTAAAACAAATATTGTGCAATAGATTGATAGGAGCGATCATACCAGCACTAATGCACCGGATCCCATCAGAACTCCGCAGCTAAGTGTGCTTGGGCGAGACTAGTACTAGGATGGGTGACCTCCTGGGAAGTGCTCGTGTTGCACCCTTTTCTAAATCTTCATTTTTTAAAACTTTTTTTTTATTTTTTTTATTTTTATGTAGGCTTATTTAAAACGTTGTTTAGAATCAGAAAACATTAGTATAAAAGATTTCGGGAGACGTGTTGTGTTTTATGTACAAACCGTTGATTTTCGAATAAAAGAGACACACGAAAAGTGAGAAATAGCTGTAAGAAAAAGGTTAAAACAAATATTGTGTAAAAGATTGATGGGTGCGATCATACCAGCACTAATGCACCGGATCCCATCAGAACTCCGCAGTTAAGCGTGCTTGGGCGAGAGTAGTACTAGGATGAGTGACCTCCTGGGAAGTCCTCGTGTTGCACCCCTTTTTAAATCTTCATTTTTTTAAATTTATTTTTATTTTTTTCATTTTTATGTAGCCTTATTTAAAACGTTGTTTAGAATCAGAAAACAATAGTATAAAAGATTTTGGGAGACATGTTGGGTTTTACGTACAAACCGTTGATTTTCGAATAAAAGAGACACACGAAAAGTGAGAAATGGCTGTAAGAACAAGGTTAAAAAAAAAAAAAAATAGTGCAATAGATTGATGGGTGCTATCATACCAGCACTAATGCACCGGATCCAATCAGAACTCCGCAGTTAAGCGTGCTTGGGCGATAGTAGTACTAGGATGGTTGACCTCCTGGGAAGTCCTCATGTTGCACCCCTTTTTAAATCTTCATTTTTTAAATTTTTTTTTTTTTTTTTAATTTTTATGTAGCCTTACTTAAAACGCTTTTTAGAATCAGAAAACACTAGTATAAAAGTTTTCTGGAGACGTGTTGGGTTTTACGTACAAACCGTTGATTTTCGAATAAAAGAGACACACGAAAAGTGAGAAATGACTGTAAGAACAAGGTTAAAACAAACATTGTGCAATAGTTTGTTAGGTGTGATCATACCAGCAGTAATGCACCGGATCCCATCAGAACTCCGCAGTTAAGCGTGCTTGGGCAAGAGTAGTACTAAGATGGGTGACCACCTGGGAAGTCCTCGTGTTGCACCCTTTTTTTAAATCTTCATTTTTTTAAACGTTTTTTTATTTTTTTTTATTTTTATGTAGCTTTGTTTAAAACGCTGTTTAGAATCAGAAAACACAAGTATAAAAGTTTTCGGGAGACGTGTTGGGTTTTACGTACAGACCGTTGACTTTCGAATAAAAGAGACACATGAAAAGTGAGAAATGGCTGTAAGAACAAGGTTAAAACAAATATTGTGCAATAGAGTAATGGGTGCGATCATACCAGCACTAATGCACCGGATCCCATCAGAACTCCGCAGTTAAGCGTGCTTGGGCGAGACTAGTACTAGGATGGGTGACCTCCTGGGAAGTCCTCGTGTTGCACCCCTTTTTAAATCTTCATTTTGAAAATTTATTTTTTTATTTTTTTATTTTTATGTAGCCTTATTTAAAACGCTGTTTAGAATCAGAAAATACTAGTATAAAAGATTTCGGGAGACGTGTTGTGTTTTAAGTACAAACCGTTGATTTTCGAATAAAAGAGACACACGAAAAGTGAGAAATGGCTGTAAGAACAAGGTTAAAACAATTATTGTGCAATAGATTGATGGGTGCGATCATACCAGCAGTAATGCACCGGATCCCCTCAGAACTCCGCAGTTAACCGTGCTTGGGCGAGAGTAGTACTAGGATGGGTGACCTCCTGGGAAGTCCTCGTGTTGCACCCCTTTTTAAATCTTCATTTTTTAAAATTATTTTTATTTTTTTTTTATTTTTATGTAGCCTTATTTAAAACGCTGTTTAGAATCAGAAAACACTAGTATAAAAAATTTCGGGAGACGTGTTGTGTTTTAAGTACAAACCGTAGATTTTCGAATAAAAGAGACACACGAAAAGTGAGAAATGACTGTAAGAACAAGGTTAAAACAAATATTGTGCAATAGTTTGATGAGTGCGATCATACCAGCACTAATGCACCGTATCCAATCAGAACTCCGCAGTTAAGCGTGCTTGAGCGAGAGTAGTACTAGGATGGGTGACCTCCTGGGAAGTCCTCTTGTTGCACCCCTTTTTAAATCTTCATTTTTTAAATTTTTTTTTATTTTTTTTATTTTTAGGTAGCCTTATTTAAAACGTTGTTTAGAATCAGAAAACACTACTATAAAAGATTTCGAGAGACGTGTTGTTTTTAAGTAGAAACCGTTTATTTTCGAATAAAAGAGACACACGAAAAGTGAGAAATGACTGTAAGAACAGGGTTAAAACAAATATTATGCAACCGTTTGATGGGTGCGATCATACCAACACTAATGCACCGGATCCCATCAGAACTCCGTAGTTAAGCGTGCTTGGGCGAGAGTAGTACTAACATGGTTGACCACCTGGGAAGTCCTCGTGTTGCACCCTTTTTTCAAATGTTCATTTTTTTAAACGTTTTTTTTATTTTTTTATTTTTATGTACCCTTATTTAAAACGCTGTTTAGAATCAGAAAACACAAGTATAAAAGTTTGCTAGACACGTGTTGGGTTTTACGTACAAACCGTTGATTTTCGAATAAATGAGACACATGAAAAGTGAGAAATGGCTGCAAGAACAAGGTTAAAACAATTATTGTGCAATAGATTGATGGGTGCGATCATACCAGCAGTAATGCACCGGATCCCATCAGAACTCCGCAGTTAAGCGTGCTTGGGCGAGAGTAGTACCAGGACGGGTGACTGCCTGGGAAGTCCTCGTGTTGCACCCCTTTTTAAATCATCATTTTTTTAAATTTTTTTTTATTTTTTTTATTTTTATGTAGCCTTATTTAAAACGTTGTTTAGAATCAAAAAACAATAGTATAAAAGATTTTGGGGGACGTGTTGGGTTTTACGTACAAACCGTTGATTTTCGAATAAAATAGATACACGAAAAGTGAGAAATGGCTGTAAGAGCAAGGTTAAATAAAAAAATAGTGCAATAGATTGATGGGTGCGATCATACCAACACTAATGCACCGGATCCAATCAGAACTCCACAGTTAAGTGTGCTTGGGCGAGAGTAGTAGTAGGATGGGTGACCTCGTGGGAAGTCCTCATGTTGCACCCCTTTTTAAATCTTCATTTTTAAAATTTATTTTTTATTTTTTTTATTTTTATGTAGCCTTATTTAAAACGCTGTTTAGAATCAGAAAACACTAGTATAAAAGATTTCGGGAAACGTGTTGTGTTTTAAGTACAAACTGTAGATTTTCGAATAAAAGAGATACACGAAAAGTGAGAAATGACTGTAAGAACAAGGTTAAAACAAATATTGTGCAATAGTTTGATGAGTGCTGGGTGACCTCCTGGGAAGTCCTCTTGTTGCACCCTTTTTTAAATCATCATTTTTTAAATTTTTATTTTATTTTTTTTTATTTTTATGTAGCCTTATTTAAAACGCTGTTTAGAATCAGAAAACACTAGTATAAAAGATTTCGAGAGACGTGTTGTGTTTTAAGTAGAAACCGTTTATTTTCGAATAAAAGAGACACACGAAAAGTGAGAAATGACTGTAAGAACAGGGTTAAAACAAATATTGTGCAACAGTTTGATGGGTGCGATCATACCAGCACTAATGCACCGGTTCCCATCAGAACTCCACAGTTAAGCGTGCTTGGGCGAGAGTAGTACTAGAATGGGTGACCTCCTGGGAAGTCCTCGTGTTGCACCCTTTTTTAAATCTCCATTTTTTAAATTTTTTTTTTATTTTTTTTTTTTTTATGTAGCCTTATTTAAAACGCTGTGTAGAATCAGAAAACACTATTATAAAAGTTTTCGGGAGACGTGTTGGGTTTTACGTACAAACCGTTGATTTTCGAATAAAAGAGACACACGAAAAGTGAGAAATGGCTGTAAGAACAAGGTTAAAACAAATATTGTGCAATAGTTTGATGGGTGCGATCATACCAGCACTAATGCACCGGATCCCATCAGAACTCCGCAGTGAAGCGTGCTTGGGCAAGAGTAGTACTAGGATGGGTGACCTCCTGGGAAGTCGTCGTGTTGCACCCTTTTTTAAATCTTCATTTTTTTAATTTTTTTTTTATTTTTATGTAGCCTTATTTAAAACGTTGTTTAGAATCAGAAAACACTAGTATAAAAGATTTCGGGAGACGTGTTGTGTTTTAAGTAGAAACCGTTGATTTTCGAATAAAAGAGACAAACAAAAAGTGAGAAATGGCTGCAAGAACAAGGTTAAAACAATTATTGTGCAATAGATTGATGGGTGCGATCATACCAGCACTAATGCACCGGATCCCATCAGAACTCCGCAGTTAAGCGTGCTTGGGCGAGAGTAGTACCAGGATGGGTGACTTCCTGGGAAGTCCTCGTGTTGCACCCCTTTTTAAATCATCATTTTTTTAAATTTTTTTTTATTTTTTTTATTTTTATGTAGCCTTATTTAAAACGTTGTTTAGAATCAAAAAACAATAGTATAAAAGATTTTGGGGGACGTGTTGGGTTTTACGTACAAACCGTTGATTTTCGAATAAAATAGATACACGAAAAGTGAGAAATGGCTGTAAGAGCAAGGTTAAATAAAAAAATAGTGCAATAGATTGATGGGTGCGATCATACCAACACTAATGCACCGGATCCAATCAGAACTCCACAGTTAAGTGTGCTTGGGCGAGAGTAGTACTAGGATGGGTGACCTCGTGGGAAGTCCTCATGTTGCACCCCTTTTTAAATCTTCATTTTTAAAATTTATTTTTTATTTTTTTTATTTTTATGTAGCCTTATTTAAAACGCTGTTTAGAATCAGAAAACACTAGTATAAAAGATTTCGGGAGACGTGTTGTGTTTTAAGTACAAACTGTAGATTTTCGAATAAAAGAGATACACGAAAAGTGAGAAATGACTGTAAGAACAAGGTTAAAACAAATATTGTGCAATAGTTTGATGAGTGCTGGGTGACCTCCTGGGAAGTCCTCTTGTTGCACCCTTTTTTAAATCATCATTTTTTAAATTTTTATTTTATTTTTTTTATTTTTATGTAGCCTTATTTAAAACGCTGTTTAGAATCAGAAAACACTAGTATAAAAGATTTCGAGAGACGTGTTGTGTTTTAAGTAGAAACCTTTTATTTTCGAATAAAAGAGACACACGAAAAGTGAGAAATGACTGTAAGAACAGGGTTAAAACAAATATTGTGCAACAGTTTGATGGGTGCGATCATACCAGCACTAATGCACCGGTTCCCATCAGAACTCCACAGTTAAGCGTGCTTGGGCGAGAGTAGTACTAGAATGGGTGACCTCCTGGGAAGTCCTCGTGTTGCACCCTTTTTTAAATCTCCATTTTTTTAATTTTTTTTTATTTTTTTTTATTTTTATGTAGCCTTATTTAAAACGCTGTTTAGAATCAGAAAACACTATTATAAAAGTTTTCGGGAGACGTGTTGGGTTTTACGTACAAACCGTTGATTTTCGAATAAAAGAGACACACGAAAAGTGAGAAATGGCTGTAAGAACAAGGTTAAAACAAATATTGTGCAATAGTTTGATGGGTGCGATCATACCAGCACTAATGCACCGGATCCCATCAGAACTCCGCAGTGAAGCGTGCTTGGGCGAGAGTAGTACTAGGATGGGTGACCTCCTGGGAAGTCGTCGTGTTGCACCCTTTTTTAAATCTTCATTTTTTTAATTTTTTTTTTATTTTTATGTAGCCTTATTTAAAACGTTGTTTAGAATCAGAAAACACTAGTATAAAAGATTTCGGGAGACGTGTTGTGTTTTAAGTAGAAACCGTTGATTTTCGAATAAAAGAGACAAACAAAAAGTGAGAAATGGCTGTTAGAAAAAGGTTAAAACAAATATTATGCAATAGATTGATGGGTGCGATCATACCAGCACTAATGCACCGGATCCCATTAGAACTCCGCAGCTAAGCGTGCTTGGGCGAGACTAGTACTAGGATGGGTGACCTCCTGGGAAGTCCTCGTGTTGCACCCTTTTTTAAATCTTCATTTTTTAAATTTTTTTTTTTATTTTTTTTATTTTAATGTAGCCTTATTTAAAACGTTGTTTAGAATCAGAAAACAATAGTATAAAAGATTTCGGGAGACGTGTTGTGTTTTAAGTACAAACCGTTGATTTTCGAAAAAAAGAGACACACGAAAAGTGAGAAATAGCTGTAAAAAAAAGGTTAAAACAAATATTGTGGAAAAGATTGATGGGTGCGATCATACCAGCACTAATGCACCGGATCCCATCAGAACTCCGCAGTTAAGCGTGCTTGGGCGAGAGTAGTACTAGAATGGTTGACCTCCTGGGAAGTCGTCGTGTTGCACCCTTTTTTAAATCTTCATTTTTTTAAATTTATTTTTATTTTTTTTATTTTTATGTAGCCTTATTTAAAACGTTGTTTGGAATCAGAAAACAATAGTATAAAAGATTTTGGGAGACGTGTTGGGTTTTACGTACAAACCGTTGATTTTCGAATAAAAGAGACACACGAAAAGTGGGAAATGGCTGTAAGAACAAGGTTAAAAAAAAAAAAAATAGTGCAATAGATTGATGGGTGCGATCATACCAGCATTAATGCACCGGATCCAATCAGAACTCCGCAGTTAAGCGTGCTTGGGCGATAGTAGTACTAGGATGGTTGACCTCCTGGGAAGTCCTCATGTTGCACCCCTTTTTAAATCTTCATTTTTTAAATTTCTTTTTATTTTTTTATTTTTTATGTAGCCTTATTTAAAACGCTTTTTAGAATCAGAAAACACTAGTATAAAAGTTTTCGGGAGACGTGTTGGGTTTTACGTACAAACCGTTGATTTTCGAATAAAAGAGACACACGAAAAGTGAGAAATGACTGTAAGAACAAGGTTAAAAGAAATATTGTGCAATAGATTGATGGGTGCGATCATACCAGCACTAATGCACCGGATCCCATCAGAACTCCGTAGTTAAGCGTGCTTGGGCGAGAGTAGTACTAGGATGGGTGACCTCCTGGGAAGTCCTCGTGTTGTACCCTTTTTTAAATCTTCATTTTTTTTAATGTTTTTTTATTTTTTTTATTTTTATGTAACCTTATTTAAAACGCTGTTTAGAATCAGAAAACACTAGTATAAAAGTTTTCGGGAGACGTGTTGGGTTTTACGTACAAACCGTTGATTTTCGAATAAAAGAGACACACCAAAAGTGACAAATGTCTGTAAGAAAAAGGTTAAAACAAACATTGTGCAATAGTTTGATGGGTGCGATCATACCAGCACTAATGCACCGGATCCCATCAGAACTCAGTAGTCAAGCGTGCTTGGGCGAGAGTAGTACTAGGATGGGCGACCTCCTGGGAAGTCCTCGTGTTGCACCCTTTTTTAAATCTCCATTTTTTTAAATATTTTTTTTATTTTTTTTATTTTTATGTAGCCTTATTTAAAACGCTGTTTATAATCAGAAAACACTAGTATAAAAGTTTTTGGGAGACGTGTTGGGTTTTAGGTACAAACCGTTAATTTTCAAATAAAAGAGACACATGAAAAGTGAGAAATGGCTGTAAGAACAAGGTTAAAACAAATATTGTGCAACAGTTTGATGGTTGCGATCATACCAGCACTAATGCACCGGATCCCATCAGAACTCCGCAGTTAAGCGTACTTGGGCGAGAGTAGTACTAGGATGGGTGACCTCCTGGGAAGTCCTCGTGTTGTACCCTTTTTTAAATCTTCATTTTTTTTAATGTTTTTTTATTTTTTTTATTTTTATGTAACTTTATTTAAAACGCTGTTTAGAATCAGAAAACACTAGTATAAAAGTTTTCGGGAGACGTGTTGGGTTTTACGTACAAAACGTTGATTTTCGAATAAAAGAGACACACGAAAAGTGAGAAATGGCTGTAAGAACAAGGTTAAAACAAATATTGTGCAATAGTTTGATGGGTGCGATCATACCAGCACTAATGCACCGGATCCCATCAGAACTCCGCAGTTAAGCGTGCTTGGCCGAGAGTAGTACTAGAATGGTTGACCTCCTGGGAAGTCGTCGTGTTGCACCCTTTTTTAAATCTTCATTTTTTTAAATGTTTTTTTTATTTTTTTTTATTTTTATGTAGCCTTATTTAAAACGCTGTTTACAATCAGAAAACACTAGTATAAAAGTTTTCGGGAGACGTGTTGGGTTTTAGGTACAAACCGTTAATTTTCAAATAAAAGAGACACATAAAAAGTGAGAAATGGCTGTAAAAACAAGGTTAAAACAAATATTGTGCAACAGTTTGATGGTTGCGATCATAGCAGCACTAATGCACCGGATCCCATCAGAACTCCGCAGTTAAGCGTACTTGGGTGAGAGTAGTACTAGGATGGGTGACCTCCTGGGAAGTCCTCGTGTTGTACCCTTTTTTAAATCTTCATTTTTTTTAATGTTTTTTTATTTTTTTTCTTTTTATGTAACTTTATTTAAAACGCTGTTTAGAATCAGAAAACACTAGTATATAAGTTTTCGGGAGACGTGTTGGGTTTTACGTACAAAACGTTGATTTTCGAATAAAAGAGACACGCGAAAAGTGAGAAATGGCTGTAAGAACAAGGTTAAAACAAATATTGTGCAATAATTTGATGGGTGCGATCATACCAGCACTAATGCACCGGATCCCATCAGAACTCCGCAGTTAATCGTGCTTGGCCGAGAGTAGTACTAGAATGGTTGACCTCCTGGGAAGTCGTCGTGTTGCACCCTTTTTTAAATCTTCATTTTTTTAAATGTTTTTTTTATATTTTTTATTTTTATGTAGCCTTATTTAAAACGCTGTTTACAATCAGAAAACACTAGTATAAAAGTTTTCGGGTGACGTGTTGGGTTTTAGGTACAAACCGTTAATTTTCAAATAAAAGAGACACATGAAAAGTGAGAAATGGCTGTAAGAACAAGGTTAAAACAAATATTGTGCAATAGATTGATGGGTGCGATCATACCAGCACTAATACACCGGATCCCATCAGAACTCCGCAGTTAAGCGTACTTGGGCGAGAGTAGTACTAGGATGGGTGACCTCTTGGGAAGTCCTCGTGTTGTACCCTTTTTTAAATCTTCATTTTTTTTATTATTTTTTTATTTTTTTTATTTTTATGTAGCCTTATTTAATACGCTGTTTAAAATCAGAAAACACTAGTATAAAAGATTTCGGGAGACGTGTTGGATTTCAAGTACAAACCGTTTATTTTCGAATAAAAGAGACACACGAAAAGTGAGAAATGACTGTAAGGATAAGGTTAAAGCAAATATTGTGCAATAGTTTGATGGGTGCGATCATACCAGCACTAATGCACCGGATCCCATCAGAACTCCGCAGCTAAGCATACTTGGGCGAGAGTAGTACTAGGATGGGTGACCTCCTGGGAAGTGCTCGTGTTGCACCCCTTTTTAAATCTTCATTTTTTAATTTTTTTTTTATTTTTTTTTTATTTTTATGTAGCCTTATTTAAAACACTGTTTAGAATCAGAAAACACTAGTATAAAAGATTTCGGGAGACGTGTTGGGTTTTACGTACAAACCGTTGATTTTCGAATAAAAGAGACACACGAAAAGTGAGAAATGGCTGTAAGAACAAGGTTAAAACAAATATTGTGCAACAGTTTGCTGGGTGCGATCATACCAGCACTAATGCACCGGATCCCATCAGAACTCCGCAGTTTAGCGTGCTTGGGCGAGAGTAGTACTAGGATGGGTGACCTCCTGAGAAGTCCTCGTGTTGCACCCCTTTTTAAATCTTCATTTTTTAATTTTTTTTTTTATTTTTTTCTTTTTATGTTGCCTTATTTAAAAGGATGATTAGAATCAGATAACACTAGTATAAAAGATTTCGGGAGACGTGTTGGATTTTATGTACAAACCGTTGATTTTCGAATAAAAGCGACACACGAAAAGTGAGAAATGGCTGTAAGAACAAGGTTAAAACAAATATTGTGCAACAGTTTGCTGGGTGCGATCATACCAGCACTAATGCACCGGATCCCATCAGAACTCCGCAGTTTAGCGTGCTTGTGCAAGAGTAGTACAGGGATGGGTGACCTCCTGGGAAGTCCTCGTGTTGCACCCCTTTTTAAATCTTCATTTTTTCTAAATTTTTTTTTATTTTTTTTATTTTTATGTAGCCTTATTTAAAACGCTGTTTAGAATCAGAAAACACTAGTATAAAATATTTCGGGAGACGTGTTGGGTTTTACGTACAAACCGTTGATTTTCAAATAAAAGAGACACACGAAAAGTGAGAAATGGCTGTAAGAACAAGGTTAAAACAAATATTGTGCAA